>OMLC01072780.1:10020-23426 GCA_900302585.1 Regalecus glesne
GTGGATGAGGACACGGTGAGGTGGCAATTGGCTGTTACTTCCCTGGAGAGGACTGCAGTCTCCTTGGATTGGAGCTCTATGTAAAGCTTTTGGTCTTTGAGGGCCAGCAGGGTTCCATTCCTGCATTCCCACTTTTGGAGATCACTCTTCTCATCACAATTGTAGAGGTTTATTTTGCTCCCCACTCTTTTACCCGGGACCCCTAGGCACTTCTTTAGAACAGGGCTAAAGAGTCTGTTACCAGATGTCCAGCGCACCGTTTGACAGCGGCTTGACCTCTGCAGCAAGCAGAAGCCGCTGGCTTGGTTTTCCAATATGAATGGTGAATCTGCAGAAGGAGAGGTGTTCAAGGAATCACGGTAAGTGTCTGAGAAGGATTCTTAGTCGAACAGTTTGCTTTCCACAGCCTAATACATAAAGCAAGTCATTGCAAATTGCTTTGCATTTATATCCACACTGAGAGAAACCTTTGAGTCCATGCCTTCGTAGTTTAGAAAACAAGGATGCTGCAGTCTTAAAAAATGCAAGCAATTTCTTGATTTTTTTTCCAAAACTTAGTTTGCCAAGTTTGCTTATTTCATACAAGGAGCAATTTAAAATTTTGTGTTCTGATTTTGGGTGTTGCTTTTCTCATAAACTCTTTGAAAGGATTGTCACATTATCTGGTCATTGTATTCCCACATTGAAAAGTGTCCTCTGCCTCTAACCCATCTAACCATCCTATTGTGTGGTCAGCTGCAGTGCCAAGGGAGTAGTTAGGGCTGCAGTGCCTTGGTCAAGGACACATCAGCATCCTTTCTGAAGGAACCAGCAACCTGCTGTACCTCCTGAGTCATGCTGCTGAGATATCTTACATTGTGTTCCTGTGGAGCACCATCGGTTTTGTTTAGTTCTTAAAACGCAATTTGCTCTTTTAACACTTCCGTCCATCCATCCATGCCTCATCAACCACATATCTAAAGCCAGGTCGTGGAGTCATGCTGGAGCCTATCCCAGCGCTCATTAGGCAAAAGTGGGGAACGGGATATTCAGTCACCATATATTAAACACACAATATCACTTCACGAAATTATCTGAATCTCAATTTGGAATCACAGTGCTGACCAACATCCTCAATTGGAAAAGTCAAAATCAGAATCCAAATCACTTGAAGTACAGTGAAGTACACACAAATGTGCAAAACATCTACTTTACAAACATTACTAAGACATCCATCCATTCATTCATCCATTCATCATTTCACACAAATGTGTTTGCTGTCATACCGTCTGAGGCCAAACACTGCAATGTTTGGATGAAGAGTACAAGAGCGGCATCAGTTATCCTCATGGTTAGCGTTGCTCTGATACAGTTCACAGCACCAGACCTGCTTCACACATCACCAGTAGAGGACCTGCAGCCTGTGCGCATGGGTTTGGAAAGGAGGGGATCTTAACACACAAAATCACAGATACATCCTGTTACGCCACCACTCTACTTTTTTTTTGGTTTGGGAACGGAAAAGTTTTTTTTTTTTATGGACACATTTCAACACATGATTTCTGGTGAAGAGGGGTGGAGAATGCCACAACTCAGACATACCCCCACACACAAAGCCACACGTAAACCTGCATGTACTGCACGGACTCGAGAAGAGGTCAAACAGGTGTATTTCAATTATGTATCCCAGACCGATTTATATTCATTTTCTTCTTTTTAACATAAGTACAACCACCAAAGTTAAACCACAAAACATACAACCATGGCCGTAGCCAGCTATGAGGTCACTGAGGTCGGGACCTCAGCAAATATTTCATATTTAAAAATAACAATCGGATCTGTGTGTGAGAGAGCGGTTAGTGACATGGCATGGCCCCTCCCACCCAGTACTCCTCTAATGACATGAAACTGACAGCTATCAAGCATCGATTCGAGAAGGCACCTTACCCCCTGTGGTGTAGTATAAGGTAAGTATAAGGGATCAGTATAAGGTAAGCTACAATTATAACATTTTTGCAAATAAACATTCATGAGATGAAGCATGACAATATACTATAAGTGGCCATTTATAGTAGCTTTAGACTAGTACAAAAAAGAGTCGAATCATTTCAACTGGATCAGAAGTTTATTTAGAAAAGTTTCGTCACTCACCAGGTGACTTCTTCAGTCTGAGCTGAAGGCAAACATCCCTCTCCTTATAAACAGTACATTGATACCACACAACAATAGGCTGGTTTCATATGCAAGTTGGGTGATCAACTGCACATTCAGTGGCAATGAGCACCATTCACAAAGGATTAGGGAATATTTGCAATCACGGCATTGTGAGACGAAGAATTATGTACTCTCAGGCCACCACCCCTATTCAAAGACGGTCGTTCCCTCTCTACATAAATGGCCTCTTTCACCCCCCCCTTTCAAAACAGGGTTCCTCCCTATCAAGGATGTGAACATCATCATCCTTGAATGAGTGGCCACTAGCCTGTAGATGAATATATAAGGCTTGGAGGACAACTCTGTCAAGAAGACCTTCAACTCCCACCTACAGCAGAGCTTTTTTTGAATCCCTGTAGAGGTTGGGGACATTGAACCAGAGTGGGCTATGTTCAAAGCTTCCATTACCGAAGCTGAAACTGTGAGCTGTGGTCTCAAGGTCATAGGTGTCTCAAGGGGTGGTAACCCACGAACACCCTGGTGGACACCAGCAGTTAGGGAAGCTGTCCGATTGAAGAAGGAGGCCTTCTGGGATAAGTTATCCCGGGAGACTCCAGAGACAGTTGCAAGGTACAAACAGGCCTGAAGGACGGCAGCCTCAGTAGTGAAAGAGGCAAAGCAGTGAGTGTGGGAGGAGTTCGGGGAAGCCATGGAGAAGGACTTTAGGTCAGCACCAAAGCGCTTCTGGAAAACCATCCGGCACCTCAGGAGGGGAAAACAGGGAACTGTCCAAGCTGTTTATAGTAAGGATGGGACGCTGTTGAGCTCAACTGAGGAGGTAATGGGACGATGGAAGGAACACTTTGAGGACCTCCTGAACCCAACTAACCCACCCTCTAGGATAGAGACAGAGCTGGAGGATGATGGAGGATCAACATCAATTTCCCTGGAGGAGGTCACTGAAGTAGTCAAAAAACTCCACAGTGGCAAAGCCCCGGGGATTGATGAGATCCGTCCAGAAATAAGGGTAGAAGTGACTCCTGTTTTAATGTCTTGTGCAACAACGGATTGCTTTACACAGCAAGTGAACTTTTGTGTCAGGATCCTGGACCGGAATAATACCACATTTTTGTTGATGCAGAGAAGATCTTTTGGCAGCCAAGTGTAGCGACACGATGTCCTGTTATGGGTTTTAGATCCTTTGACCTGCCAGCAGAATTTCCCAGCTCTTCCATTTAATGTCAAAGCATTTTGTACTTTCACTTCTGTATTTATACTCCTGTTTTGGCAGTCATGTGTTGAAATACATATACCAGTGTCCCAATGATTATTTATACATGCTCCAGGGATCACTATGATTATCAGAAAGATTATACTTATTATTTTCCATTTATTTTTGGGGAATTCCCTTATCAGTCCCACAAGGGGAAATTTGGAATTCTCTGCATTTGACCCATCCTATTGTATAGGAGCAGTGAGCTGCCACCATATAGCGCCCAGGGAGCAGTTAGGGGTTCAGTTAGTCATAGTATGAGTAGTCATAGTAAGTCAAGTCAATCTTATGTTAAATTTATATAGCACATTATCACAAATGATAAAGTTTCTTCAGTGTACTTTACACGAACTCAAAACCATGTCCTTAGACCGCCTTGTAACCCTTATTACAAGGCCATAGCTATGGGACTGAACTGAGGTGTACCTAAGTGGTGAATAATTGTTCCTGGAGTGATGTTTTCCATGGGGAGAATAGATTAGATGTTTCTAACTAACAATGTACTGTATATAAGCATGCTCAATAATCCAGGTATGGAAATCACCAAAAAAGAGGTGAATCAGTTCAACTGGATCAGAAGTTCTGATCTGATTGAACTGATTCACCTCTTTTTGTAAAGTACTGTATAGTGGATGCAAAGGTCTTTAAAGCTGATATGTCTCTATTTCTGCAGAAGAAATTTGTAGCGATCGACGTGGCTCAGATAGATTAATACACTGAGCAAGACTTCAATTCAATTATTGCACCATTATTTTTCAGTTGTCAGCTAAGTATGAACACTGACATGATCAGGCACAATGAGGAAGGAAATTAACCCCAACAAACACAATACCCCGGAAGGTTTTAGCCGAAGGGAGCGCATTGCATGATGGGAGCAACGAGAACGGTGCTATGTCACATGACGCTACGTTAGTTTGACTGTCTGCGATGTTTGGGAGGGCTGCATAGCTCATAGCTGTCGCCTGGCGATCAGAAAGTTGTAGGTTTGATCCCCAGTCCTGCAAAGAAGCACGTCGAGGTGTTCTTGAGCAGGGCACTGCTCCAATAAATTATGGACTGGCGTGTAAAACCCTTCTTTTGCCCTGTGAGAACGGACATAGGCCCCAGTTCCCCCGCGACCCGATTTCGGATAAGCGGTTGATGATGGATAGATGTGAGAAACGGGCGACATTGGGTGTGAGTGCAATATATCTGAAGGTGATTCTAATTAATAGACTCGCAAGACTGTACGCCAACCACTTGAAGCCTCGTTTGTTGACTTGATCTCAGAAGTTCCACATGTGGCGTAAATCTCGGCCTGCAACGTAGTGACTTTTTTTCTCCTTGGGAGAAGACATCAGAGACAGACGTACCTGGAGTCGCTCCGTCAGTTGTGCCGAGGACGCTTGATTTTGCTTGGTACCAGACTGTGGATTTTGCCGCAGAAGTCCGCGTGCGTGAACTGTGCTTTTCCGGAAAGATAAATAGAAGATGAACTTTTTGGTTGTTCTACATTGGATGTGCTGTCTTTGCTCGATTGGATTCCTTCCGCTGTCGCCCTGGGCCGCAGTTTTGGTGGTTTCAGAGTGCAGTGGTTGTGGCGAGCCAGGCTGACTTGACGAACCGAACTGTTGCTTTCAATTGGAGATCTGGTAGGACTGGTCTACATCAGAACACTGGGAGCTTTGTTCACTGACTAAGTACTTAACTCTCGATTGGATGGGGAAAAAGACAAAAGGGAAATTATCGATCACTTGTTTTGAAAGTGAAACAAAAGATGTCTATATTACATTACATTACAGGTATTTGGCACACGCTCTTATCCAGAACAGCGTACAACAAGTGCATAGGGTCAAGGTACAAAAAATACTGGAGCAACACTAGAAGCTACATAACAATCCTAGTGCCATCATAAGGCTCCGAAGCAACATCAACTAAGACACACCAACCAAAATACACTAACAAGATTGCATGTGCCTAAACTAAGTACATCAAAATCAAGAAAAGGAATAAGGCTAAAACTAGGAGATAGAGCTAGGACCAGATGGGGAGGAGGAAAGGTACAGACAGAAGAGATGAGTTTTTAATCTGCTCTTGAAGATGGTCAGGGTTTCTGCTGTTCTGACTGCCATGGGAAGGTCGTTCCACCAGCGAGGAGCCAGGACAGACAGTAGTCGTGACCAGGAGGTGGAGATACGGAGAGGGGGAGGTGCCAAGCGACCAGAGGTGGCAGAACGGAGAGGTCTGGTTGGTGCATAGGGTCTGATGAGTCTCTGCAGGTATCCAGGTGCTGACCCCTTGACTGTCTGGTATGCAAGCACCAAAGTCTTAAATTTGATGCGAGCCATAACAGGCAGCCAGTGGAGGGCAATGAGCAGGGGGGTGACATGGCAATGCCTGGGAAGGTTGTACACCAGGCGAGCAGCAGCATTCTGGATGAGTTGTAGAGGTTTGATGGCAGAAGCTGGTACACTGGCCAGTAGAGAGTTGCAGTAGTCCAGGCGGGACAGGAGCATCGCCTGGACCAACAGCTGGGTTGATTTGGTGGAGAGGAAGGGGCGGATTCGTCGGATGTTGTAAAAGAAGAAATGGCACGTTCGACTCTGCCGCAATGTTCTGGGAGAGGGATAGTCTGTTGTCCATCACCACTCCGAGAATCCTAGCAGAGGTTGATGATGACACTATGGTGTTCCCTAGGGAAATGGAAAAGTCTAAGTGATTAATAGCAGTAGGAAGATTTGAAAATTGACAAATTAGCTTTTTTAGGGTCCGTCAGAGATGGCCAAAGTGATCCAGTAAGAGTTGCTCTGTGTGCAGGTCTTTGTTCCAACCAGGCACTTCCATACCTGATTCTATTAGTCAATCAATTCTGTTTGCTAAGGACCTTGATAATAGACTCAAGTGTGTATCTACTACTAATCAAGGTCCTTTGTACAGATGATTTGTTGACTAATAGAATCAGGTCTGGAAGAGCTTGGTTGGAACAAAGACCTGCACCTACAGCGACTCTTATTGGATCACTTTGGCCATCTCTGGCATCCGCATAGCTCACGAGGTAGGGGATTGTCTGGTAATCGGAAGATTGATGATTCGATTCCCAGTTTCTTGAGTTAGTGTGTTGAAATGCCCTTAAGCGGCAGGGCTGGGATCAAACCTGCAACCTCTGATCCGTAGACAACTGCTCTACCCACTGAGCTATGCTGCTCTCAATTATCATTATTGTTATAATAATAATGGTAATAATAATAATTATTATTATTCTCTGCGACCCGATAACCCATTGACGATGGACGGATGGATAATTATTATCATTATTATTAATGGGACGGCATGGCTCAGTGGGTAGAGTGGTCGCCTGGCGACCGTAAGGTTGCAGGTTCGATCCCTGGTCCTGCTGAGAAGTGTGTTGAGGTATCCTTGAGCAAGACACTGTTTCCCTAACTGCTCTGCCCTGTGATAGACTGGCGACCAGTACAGGGTGCACCCCGCCTTTCGCCCAATGAGAACGGAGATAGGCTCCAGTTTCCCGTGACCCAATTTCGGATAAGCAGTTGACGATGGATGGATTATTATTATTATAGCTATTAAAGACTCGCATTGGTGATGGGAAATATTTGATTGTTGATGAGTACTGTAAACCAAAACATATTTATCAATACTTAAGGTTTGACTCTTATCCACTAGAGTAGAAAATAGGAGTCATCGGGATACTTTACCACCAAGCTGACAAAGTCCCCACCCACATAGCGACCAGGGAAGGGAAGAAATCCTATATTAAACTACCTTGTTTAAATTGGTAGGGTAAATCGGGCCTTTGGCAAAGCAAGGAGGATGCCTAAACAGTCTACTACCTGATTGAAGAAGACAACAGCTACCGAAGCATAAACCAGTGGTGATTCCATATCTGACAGGAGTTTCAGAACAGTTCAGACATGTATTTTCCAAAGGTCCATCTCAGTGGCTTTACCCACACTCCAAAACACCATGTCAGAAATTGATTCACTCCAAGGATCAGGTCTCCTGACACCAAGCATTATATTGTATGGTTAAGTGTTGGTAGGATTCCCATGATTTTTGCATTGGGGAAATCTAACGAACACTGGCCAAGAGGGTGGTATAACACAGAAGAGCTAAGGGTGGCATAGGTACAGAGCATATATTGGGTGGGAAGCCATTTAAATTTATATCTCCAGCAATTATAATCTTTGACTCCTAAACGTGATGGGATACCTGTACAGTCAATAATGGATTTGATTTGGTTTTAGGACCGTTTTGACTAAACGGTAAAGTGCATGCCTACATGTTAGGCATAGTGGGTATGATCCCATGACAGGGCATCAGGAGAATGGGATTTGGCCTTAATCCCTCGTGCATGGTAAATGTGAAGCATATGATGTAAAGTGGCTTGAGTGGTTGCTAAACTAAAAAAGCCATATAGAAATAAATCCATTTGCTGTTTGGAAATGGCTTGAACCTCCACATTTATATTCCATTGAAAAGAAGTTCGATATCTATTCTAGAAGCCGTCCTCAACTACCATAGAGTAAATGGGTGCACATATTAAACTGGGAGGTCTAGTTTTTAGACGTCCATTTTTACATCTCACAATTAGTCCTTTACATTGTGGTGGTGGAGAATGACAAAGATGGAGCATGGGGGATTAAGGGCAGATGGCCATCTTGATATCCTGTAGTGGTTTGAACCCACAACATCTAGCTTTTCCATTCCTGAAATGCGCTCTCCCTCTGAGCTACCACAGTCCCCCAGTGGGCACATATTTAATTGATTAGAAATATTCAAATGACTATATGCAGATGGGATATGGAACTGATTGTGTGGTTTGTTGGTGGAGGGGCCTATATTTGAAATGTAATATTTCATTTCCAAGATCAATGTTCCATGAGTGTTCACAAAAAGAGGTGAATCAGTTCAACTGGATCTGAAGTTTATTCAGAAACGTTTCGTCACTCAGCCAAGTGACTTATTCAGTCTGAGCTGAATATAAGCATTCCCCCCTTATAAACAGTACATTGATAACACACAACCAAAGGCTGGAATCATATGCAAGTTGGGTGATCAACGGCACATTCAGTGGCAATGAGCACCATTCACAAAGGTTTGGGGAATATTTGCAATATTCCTTCTTATCTTTTTTGTTTTTGTTTTTTCCATGTCACAATTAATCCTTACTTTGTGGATGTGGATAAGTACATAGATGGAGTGTTGGATATTAAAGCCGGATGCCTTGTGGTGGAAATCTGAAAATGAATTTCACTCTCAAGATAGGTATTAGGCATGATTTTTATTAGGCAACCTGCAGGAAGGGACAGACGCAGAGTGCAGACCAATCTGTTAGGTCTGAAAAGCAGGGGATATACGTAGTTGTCCTAAATTGTCTTCAGGAATGCGTGAGGCTACTATTTATTGTCATTTATTGTCATCAATTCCGCAATTTCACCCAGTGGGACTAATAAAGGAATATCTTATCTTATCAGAAATGTGTGAGGCTGCCCTTTATTGTCCTTGGGTGTAGCCTTGAGCATCTTAAAGTATGGTAAGTAGGACAATCAAGGAAATGCAAAGGACAACACAAGAGCAGTAGCAGGATGCCAATTGTGTGCTGTCTGCAAAGGATGTCGAGTTGTCTTACAGAGTTCTGTGTTTTCCTATTACAGCCCTTCCTGACACCTGACATCGAATCCGTAGCTCCTGACTTGTCATTTCTTGATGCACGAACTCTAACACTGAGCTACTATGTCCTCTCTTTACTATCTTGTCTTTTAAAATAAAACTTAATTCTTTTGACAGGTGAATGAACAGATGCAGTTAGTTGTTGATCGATTTCAACTGGGGGAAAATGAAAAGAAGGCCAGAGGATTGCTGGTTCAGCTCCTGCAGGAGATCTTCACGGAGTTCTTCCCAGGTAAATCTCAACTCGCTGGCACAGATGTATGGCAACTCAAATGTAGTATTCATGAAGTTTACTTCTGCACACAACTAGTCCTAGCTCATTATCAATTTAAGGAAGCTTTGTCTTGATGCATGCTCAATAATCCAGGTAGGGAAATCACAAAAGAGGTGAATTTGTTCAGCTGGATCAGAGGTTCATTTTAGAAACGTTTCGTCACTCACCAGGTGACTTCTTCAGTCACCTTCAGACTTCTTCAGACTGAAGAAGTCACCTGGTGAGTGACGAAACGTTTCTAAAATGAACCTCTGATCCAGCTGAACAAATTCACCTCTTTTGTGATTAAGGAAGCTTTATTATCCAATCTCACCTGATGCAGTCTCAGACTAATGCTAAATAAATTCCATCAACTAATTTGTTTTTTCTAGTAAACACATGATTGCTGTCTTGTGTTGACTATCTTTTTTGGGATTGCTTACAGACAGTCAGATCCTGCAGTTTGGTTCATCTGTCAATACATTTGGGATCCAATCCTGTGATCTGGATCTATTCCTGGATCTGGAAAAGACAAAGGTCTTCCAGGCATGTGCAAAATCCACCCCAGAGCAGGTCTTGTACACTCTCCGTCTCTACAGTTCTTTTAAGCTTGCTTGTTATTTAGGTTTAATATGGTGATTGAATGATCCAGGCCTTTGTCTGTGCATGGAGCTCTTAATCCTAACACTCTTGTGTTAGAGATGCAACAATCAATTGGCTAGTGACCAGAATCCACAAATTTTAAGCTTGACTGGGCATGACTGGTGACCAGTTAGCCGGTTAAATGTACCTGCATGTGCCACACCATAGTTTATGTCAAGCACACAGCAGCACAGACATATCAGCACAGACACTAAACATGTCTTTGGTATGGAAGTTTATTTATCGTAAATGAAGATGTATAATTATGAATATACAACTGAAATTTCCTTTATCCATTGTCAAACGCTCATTCGGGACCAGGTCGCAGATGTAGCAGATTCCTGCCGGTAACTCCCAAGTTTTCCTTTCCCTTGCTACATCAACTAGCTGTGACTGGGCCATCTCTTGGCGTTCCCAGTCCAATGTAGAGATATTACATTACATTGTGGCATTTAGCAGACGCTGTTATCCAGAGCAATGTAAATCAAGTGAGCAGTTAGGGGTTCAGTGTCTTACTCAAGGACACCTCGACATGCTATATGCAGGACCAGGGATTGAACCTGTAACCTTGTCAGATGACCGCTCTACCCACTGAGCAATGTGACCCTGAGATATAATCCCTCCAACTGATCCTTGGTCTACCCCGTGACCTTCTCCTACCTGGATGTGGCTAAAACACCTAATTTTGGAGGCAACCAGGTGGAATCCTTATTATATACTTAAACCACCTCAACTGGCTCCTGCCTGCAGCGGCTTCCCTTTAAGTCCCTCACGGATGTCTGAATTTCTCACCCTGCCAGCCACCCTCCTGAGAAAACCCATTTCAACCGCTTGTATCTGTGATCTTGTTAATTCGGTCATGACTCAACTTTCATGACCAAAGGTGAGAGCAGGACCAAACATTGAACATAGATCGAGACCTTTGACTTCTGGCTTAGCTCTCTCTGGGTAACAACAGTTGGGTAAAGCGAGTGCGATAACCTTCCAGCAGCTCAAATTCTCCGGTCCAACTCACGCTCCATCTTCCGCTCACTGGAGAATAAGACCCCGAGATATTTTAACTGCGTCACTTGAGGTAAGAAGTCACCCCCCCATAAGCTTGAGGCATATAGAGGCAAGTCTCTCGTCCACATGATTAAACTCCAATATAGTAATTCTCAGCTGGATACTTGTGAGTATCCCCACACCTGCCCAGCATCTCTCACTTTGGGCAACTCCAAAGAAGAATAAAGTGTAACCCCTATCTAGAAGTTTGGTTACAAAAGCCATTACTGTCCATAGAGGTGTGCCCCACCAGATCTAGCTAGTGGCTTTCCACCTCCCGCAGAAGCTCTGGCTACTTGCCCTGCAGAGAGGTAACATTCCACGTCCCTAAAGCCAACGTCTGTTGCTTGGGTCTGGTCTGTCAAGACCCTCTGCTCTCACTGCTACCTGTCTGGCAGCGCACCTGACCTCACTGGTTCATCTTCGAGGCGGTGGGTCCACAGAATGGAGAAGTGCCCACATTTGTTTTCCGGCTGAACGCAGCCAGGGCCCGTGGCTACTTGGCCACCAGGGGTTCACTGACGGGCCCTCCTTCTGGGCCTGGGGTTCCTTCAGGCAGGGCAGTGTCTTTCCTGATGTTTCATGAGATCCTCTTGAACAATTCTTAGTCTGGTCCCTCACCTGACACCAATTTGCCATAGGTGACCCTGCTAGGAGCACTAGGCTCCAAACAACACAGCTGTCAGGTTCATAGAGACACTCAAATAAGACCACTAGAGTGGGACCACCACGATATATTGATGCTTCCTCGGAGGAGTGAAATTTCCTTCAAATTAATTAAGAAAATATACAAAAATCAGTCTCTGACCTCCAACACTCCCTCGATCGGTTTGCAGCTGAGTGTGAAGCAGCTGGAATGAGGATTAGTATCTCTAAATCTGAGACCATGGTTCTAAGCAGGACACCAGAGGATTGTCCAATCCGAGTAGGGAATGAGTCCTGGGCGGCATAGCTCAGTGGGTAGAGCGGTCGTCTGGCAAACGGAAGGTTGCAGGTTCGATCCCCGGTCCTGCATACAGCATGTCGAGGTGTCCTTGAGCAAGACACTGAACCCCTAACTGCTCCCCGAGCGCCATATGTTGGCAGCTCACTGCTCCTATATAATAGGAAAAAGGAGAAATCCAAATTTCCCCTTGTGGGACTGATAAGGGAATCCCTTCTTTCCCTGGTGTACAAGTCACCACAGTCCTCTCGGCACTTAACAGCGTTCCCTACACTACTCTGTCTGGTACCTCCTCAGTCTCTTCGAGAGGGATTCATACGAACAGAGACATGAGTGGTGAAACCCATCTCGCTGGCCTCCTGACAGCAACATATTCATCCACACACAGCTACTGTGGCACACAGAAACAAGCGGTCAACATCGAGCAGCATGAACGAATGTGAAGTCCATACTGAGTAATCTGATTTAAGCCGTCCAGTCCAATGAGCCCCTGGTCCTGTTTAAACTCTCGATTACTTTACCCTACAGATGTCACGTCTCAAGTTAATACCCTGTGTTAATACCAGAGGGCTTGACAGTAAAGACAGAGGAGAGAGTGAGCTGATGCATACCGTGAGGTCCACCAGGCTCCAGGACCCCACACACAGAACTAAGTGACTTGATGTGTAGCTGACCTATAATAAACGGATTAAACCTCCATGGGTCTCTGTTCAACGCTGTGATCCCAGCGAAGACATACGGAGGCTTTCTTCAGAACTTTTACTCTGAAGTTGCAAAGTTGTTAGCTGTTCAATCTTGACCAACACCAGCCAAGCATCCCAGTTTGGGGCAGGATGGCTGAGAAGATGGGACGAGTGGCTCCAGACAAGCAGGTCAACACCCTGCATGTGAGCCTCCACCATCGGTGTGTGACTGTGTGTCTGACTGTGTGTCTGACTGTGTGTGTGACTGTGTGTGTGACTGTGTGTGTGACTGTGTGTCTGACTGTGTGTGTGACTGTGTGTCTGACTGTGTGTCTGACTGTGTGTCTGACTGTGTGTCTGACTGTGTGTCTGACTGTGTGTCTGACTGTGTGTCTGACTGTGTGTCTGACTGTGTGTGACTGTGTGTGTGTCTGTGTCTGTGTGTGTGTGTGTGTGTGTGTGTGTGTGTGTGTGTCTGTGTGTGTGTGTGTGTGTGTGACTCTATGTGACTGTGTATGAGTGTGTGTGACTGTGTGTGTGACTGTGTGTGACTGTGTGTGTGACTGTGTGTGACTGTGTGTGAGTGTGTGTGTGAGTGTGTGTGTGAGTGTGTGTGACTGTGTGTGTGAGTGTGTGTGACTGTGTGTGTGACTATGTGTGACTGTGTGAATGTGAGGTTTCCATCGTGGAGCTCTCTGAGTGCTGGGTAGACTGGATAGACACCATATAAATGTGCTCCATTCACCACGTGCATATGAACGCCCA
>OMLC01072861.1:11621-23385 GCA_900302585.1 Regalecus glesne
GTTCTTCCGGGGAGGGGGGAGGGGGTGATGAGATATAAGCCTGCTTGGCATTGGCATAAAATAAGTCTAGTATTTTATCATCTCTGGTGGTGCATGTGACGTATTGATGGGAGCAAAATTAAAGTCCCCGGAGATAGGAACAAGGACCTGTGAATCTTTTGCCAATAGTCTCCTTGTACCAGAAAGGAGCAGATCACCAGTCATGTCCACATTGGCGGAAGGGGGACTGTAGGCTGCTATTGCGGTAGCATATGAGAATTCCCGCAGCAGGTAATATGGCCTCATACCAATGGCTAACAGCTCAAGACTCCTTGCTGCATAGCTGCTTTTTAATAGTGATGTGCCCAGAGTTACACCTTGTATCATTCAAAAATATTGCCAGTCCCCCTCCTTTCTTCTTACCACTCTCCCTCGTCCTGTCTGCCCCTACCAGTTTGATGCTGTCCAGCGAAGCAACCGTGTCCAGGATTACTGGAGTCAGCTATGTCTCGTTAGAGACCATGATATTGGATTCATGATATACCCTCTGATGCAGGGTCAGTGCCTGTCATTACAGAAACCAACCATATGATCATATGGGATATTATTTCTCTACATGTACCCAAAAAGGAAATTGGACATATCGTGCTCGGGAAGTGCAAGGCAAAATAAAATGTCATCCTGTATAGATTCCTCCCAAATACAGTGAACAAAAACCAGAGCATAAGCATATCGGCCCTTGGAGTTACAATCCATTGGTAGAGCACATGTGGGTGGGATTTTCAAGAATTCATTCAGTGTCTCCTCTTGGTTGCTTGCAATATCACTGGTTCTTCGTTTCTTGGTATTATTGCACAATGGGATGGATTTCTGTTTGTTTGGTTCTGCTTCTCCACACCATGTTTATGATATCTATTGCAGAAAGCAAAATACGGCTTTCACCGATGGTGTGGGGTTTCATAGGTTTTGCTATGTGATAGCTCACCTCATATGAAGTTTTCAGGGCTTTCTCGGAGACACCCATTGTGTTTTGGAAGTGTACCTACTGGCGATTCATTACATCCAGTTTGTGTTAGAATAAAGCTTTTAATTTCCTAGTGAATTCCTTATGTATCATCTCGAGATGCCGTTTTAATTTATTGGGCTTCATTCTTTTGCAGAATAGCACAGCAAGGTATAGCAGGGATGTTGGCTTTTCTTCCCCACCTTCAAATACACTGGTTCAAAACCATATTGTACATAGATTTTGTCATATTGTCTGGCACATTTCTTTGTCACTTTCTGCTATCAGAATCAAGATAAGAATTTGAACTTGGAGTTGAAGTACACAGTCTAAAAAACGACTCCATTTGATTTCTGTCTAATGATGGTAAATGCGATAGCCAACACCAAATCAGGCATATGGGAGGTGTGATGGGTAGCCTAATTAGCCTATAAATGCAATACGTGATTGGTTGAAATATAGGAATGATTAAATCTGTATAGTTGGTTGTTGAGATGTTTGGTATGTAGTAATAGTAGTAGAAGTAGTAGTAATAGTACTAGTACTAAATTCACATATTTACAAGAGACCAAAAATTACACTCCCCCTACACACACATTTCTCTTCCCTAAAAATATCAGACAACCCCATCCTCAAATCAAACAACCCTTGGGGTAGTGACCCACAGTTTGGGAACTCCTGTATTTCTTTATTTTTATGGAGCCCAAGCACCTCACAGACAGAATCTACACATCTTGTATCATCCCTAAAAGTTTAACCCCATGAAGAAATGCTATCAGAGATGTAGCTTGATTGATCTACTGAGTTCATGTTTCTTTTTAAAGGAGCAGTCATTTGCCATCTGCTTTCATCTTGTGGTTGAAGTTAGTAGACTAAGTGTTGTAAAATGCAAAAGTCATAAAATATTTTATTTCTTTTCATGGAAACCAAAGTATTTTATAAGTGTTTTTGATTAAATATGAGGGATGATCAGGAAGAAGATCTTTAAATTTTCAGTATTTTTAGTAAAAATATCGATAAATTATGAGAATGGTAACAAAACACTATTTCTTGTTTTAGGGTGAAGCAAAGATGATGAGAGATGGGAAGCTCTTTCGAGTCATCCAGGAAAACTGCTGGGACCCAAATGCACGGATACGTGACATGGATAAACATGGTATAGGCATAGGAGTCAAAGTGTTTTAAAAAAACATATGAAAAATGATAGAACAAAAACATTTCATATACACTGTATATTCTTGTTTATGGCTAAAAGTAATGTTTCTCTTGTTGACATATAGGTGTCACAGTTCAAGCCCTTTCCACCATTCCTGTTATGTTTAGTTACTGGGTAAGCCTATCTCAAACCACTGGAAACTTGATGAGCTTCAAATATTCTTTGCTGAAATATCTGATTGAATTTAAATTCCACTAAAAGTAAACTTGCTGAGTGTTGCAGGGATTTACTCAGTTGAAACATACCATGTTGATAAGGCCCAAGAACAAAATCCTGAGCTAAAATCCAGTCCAGCACCTATAGTTACAATCAAAACTATTCAACCCCCACTGCAAATCAGGTTTATTAGTCAAAGATACAAAGTAGCAGCTGTTTACAAAAAACAAATCGAACAAGAACATTTTAAATAGCTCAAAACAACTAATATTACACGTGGTTTCTACAAATTTAACTAAAAATGCTGCTTTAAATGGCTACTGTATTCTCAAATTTATTCAACCCCCTCACCACAAACATTGCTGATCCATAGGGCCAAAAAGGTTCAATTTTTTTTCATTGCTCCACAGAAAAGAATTCCAAACCCTTTT
Source organism: Regalecus glesne (assembly GCA_900302585.1). Classification (NCBI taxonomy): domain Eukaryota; kingdom Metazoa; phylum Chordata; class Actinopteri; order Lampriformes; family Regalecidae; genus Regalecus; species Regalecus glesne. Next base: position 14,407 of record OMLC01072861.1, read on the forward strand.
TTGGCTTATATAAATAAGCTAAAAGGTACTTTTTGGGGCCTATGGATCAGCAGTACATATGGAGGAAGAAGAATGAAGCATATGCTGAAAAGAACACCCTGCCTACATTGAAGCATGGCGGTGGCTCAGTGATGCTCTGGGGCTGCTTTGCTTCCTCTGGCACTGGGAACTGCAGCGTTTGGAGGGTAAGATGGATTCAATAAAGTATCAGGAAATCCTGGGAGAAAATGTCATGCCATCTGGGAGGAAACTGAAGGTTGGGCATCTTTGGACCTTCCAGCAGGACAATGATCCCAAGCATACCTCAAAGTCCACTAAAGCTTGGTTTCAGAAGCCCTGGAAGATACTAGAGTGGCCATCACAGTCACCTGACTTGAACCCCATTGAAGATCTTTGGATGGGATTTGCAGCACGCAAACCCAAGATTATTAGCGAGATGGAGGCCTTTGTCCATGAGAAATAGGCTGAGATTCCTCAGGAATGCTGCCTCAAGAATGTTGGTGTCTGGCTATGCATCACATTTGCAGCAGGTCATAACTGCAAAACAGTGCTCTTCCGAGTACTAAAGATGTTGGTCATGAGGGGGTTGAATAATTTTGAGACCACAGTAGTCATTAAAAGCAACATTTTTTGTTGAATTTGGAGATACCACTTGTAATATTAGTTGTGTCGAGCTATTTAAAATGTTCTTATTTGATTTGTTTTTGTAAACAGCTGTTAGTTTGTATATTTGACTAATAAACCTGATTCGCAGTGGGGGTTGAATAAATTTAATTACAACTGTATGTTAAATACTTTTGTGCCTCTCTAGATAGATAAATGGATGGATGGATAGAGAGAGAGAGAGAGAGAGAGAGATAGAGAGAGAGAGAGAGAGAGAGAGAGAGAGAGAGAGAGAGAGAGAGAGGTTTTGCTCAGCTCACAATTTATATGTATCTTGACTTTTGTGAGCAACAAATAGGGCTGCAATGCATCTTTGATACCAATTCACCTTTGCACAAAGTAATTTCTTATATGATTAATCTTTTTTATATATATACAGGCCAAACCTAATGATACCTTGGACCTCTGTAAGCTCCTGAATGATGATTTGGCCCAGATGGTGCAAAGCCATCCCAGGAGGTTTGTGGGTCTGGGCACGGTGCCCCTGCAAGCTCCTGACCTGGCAATATTGGAGATGAGGCGCTGTGTGGAGGACCTGGGGTTTCCCGGGGTGCAAATTGGCTCCCATGTTAATGAGTGGGACCTCAATGCCCCTGAACTCTACCCCTTCTACACTGTGAGGCACCATAGACTCTAGTGCAGTGGTACTCAAACATGTGTCTTGGGCAGTTGTGTGTATGCAGGTTTCATTCCATCCCAACAAAACCCCGGCTGATTTAAATGAACACAACTTTAAATATATGGTGGAAGATAAATCATTGAAATCCGATTGTATAGTGATTGGTTGTTATCAAAATCCACAAGGATGTGCCTTCCACAGTATGCAGATTACGTATGCTAGAAGCAAAAACACTTTTGGTAGAATCCTAAAAATTATGCTTTTTGCTTAAGGATATTAAGGATGTTATAAGTAGTATAATCACACTTAACCTAAAGCTACATTTCAGTGAATTATTTCATACTGTAGTAACATGAGAGGGAAACTCTTTCAAGGGAGGATTTCCATCTGTGCTACACTTGTGTGTTGGTTTAAAATATAGGCAGGCTTTCTATGATAATCAAATAAATAAATATTTTTTTAGGGACAGTGCAAATTAACGAACAAGGAGTCAAATATAAATATGTCAGGTTTAGCCACGAGGAATTTTTTCCTTTGTTGCTCAAAGCAACAAAGGAATTGGGTTTGAATTACGGGTTCAAACCAGCAATTCTAAAGGCCACATTCTACCCTTGAGCAATCGCACCCCACCTTGGTTATGGATTCTAATGACCTATACAAGCTCATTTTACGTCACAGTTGGTCCTCATGTAGTGGAAATAAACACAGATTTAGAGGTTTGGGGGATAAAGACCAGATGTCTCTCCTGATACCCTGCGGTAGGTTCAAACCCACTGCCTCTGGCTCGTCAGTTCCTCAAGTGAGCACTCTAACCACTGAGCTACTGTGGCCCCAATGACCTATAATTAGTAGTATATATACATATGAAATGTGTATATGTATATATCTAATCTAACATACCCTCAAATTACAATGGTTTAGACTGGACCCAATTCAATTAAGCCAAGACCATACATACTACATTACGTATAATATTTTAAAGCCCATGGGATGCTCACGGCGGATGTACAGGACCATGTGACAAACTGATACCTATTTGCCTCAGTAACAGTAAACAGTGTGCTAGTCCTAGTCAAAGGCTGGTTTTCATGAGATAACCTGTGTTTTGAATATGAAGTGCCACTTAGGGGGACAACTAAAGGCCTCCTGTGTCAAATTTTACCAGACTGCACATTAAGCAAGTGTTTCTCTACAGGCGGCTGAGGAGCTGAACTGCTCCATATTCATCCACCCGTGGGACATGCAGACAGATGGGAGGATGGCTAAGTATTGGCTACCTTGGCTGGTTGGTGAGTAACAGAGGAAAAAGAACAGTAATCAATATACCCCCTGGTCTGGTCAATAGAAATAAGCATTCCCTCATGTAGTTAAAATAGTATATCCTAATCACAAAAAGAGGTAAATCGGTTCAACTGGATCAGAAGTTTAATTCTTAGATTTTTTTTACTCTATATCAACTGAATAATGTGTTTGACAAGATGCCTACACATACATTTTAGCAGAGAATACAGATCTGTACATGTATAAATACATATTTTGATCCATCCATCCATCGTCAACCGCTTATCTGGTGTCGGGTCGTGGAGGTAGCAGATTTTGTCCGGGACCTCCAAGCTTTCCTTTCCCTTGCAACATCCACTAGCTCTGATTGGGGGATCTCAAAGCGTTCCCCGGCCAGTGTGGAGATATAATCCCTCCATCTGGTCCTCGGTCTACCCCGTGGCCTTCTTCTAGCTGGACGTGACATGTTTTGATGCGCGATGAAATTAATACATGTGCTAATGTTCTTTTTAATTCTTAAAGGCATGCCCTCAGAGACGACCACCGCTATTTGTTCAATGATCTTTGGAGGTATCTTTGAGAAATTTCCCAAGCTGAAGGTCTGCTTTGCCCATGGAGGTATCGTCTGTCTGTCTACTTTTCTGTTAGTCTGTCTATCTATCTCTCTGTCAGTTTTTCTGTCTGTCTGTCAGTGTGTTTGTCTGTCTGCTTGTGCCTTATGTCTGTCTGTCTATCTGTGTCTATCTGTCCATCCTATCATCTGATCGTATCAATTAGTGTCATAATATTTTCACAGAAAATTTGACAATTCAATCAGGACTTATTCCTTTTGTTGAAAAAAAAGAACATTAAAAAGAAATCAAATCAGAAATGAAGTCATGGATTTGTTTCAGTTTATCATTCCAAAAACATATTCAGGCCCTCAGTCACTCTTTGTGGGATGGTGGACAGTCTGAATGCTCAGCAGTTCAGATAAAAAAGCATCAGTAACATATATGCATTGTTGGGAAGATTACTTTGCAAATGTAGCTGGTCACAATTACAGGTTACCCTATTGAAAATATAAAATTAGTGTAACTATTTCAATTATTTTATCAATGTAATGAATGTAACTACTTACATTTGATTACATTTTGATTACTTTTCTAAGTCATGAATACATGTTCTCAACTGTTCAGACCTGACAGTGTTGTGCTTCCATTGCAGTATTCCAATAAAGTAGTTAAGTAACAAGCCTGACTAAATTAACCCATAAGAAGTAGTAAATCTATCATCAGAAGCGATAGAAGCCCCTGGGCTCCTCTATATTCAAAATGACCGCTCCCTCTTGGTTAACTTACCTAGATTTGTCACTTCACCACCTTTGTGAAATACCTCACAGTAGTACTCAAAACAACAACAACAAAATATAACAGCCAAAACAAGGTCAAACTACAGTACCTCTTTTTACTGTAAATCATTCTGAGAGGTCTTGATGCATGCTCAATAATCCAGGTATGGGAATCAAAAAAGAGGTGAATTGGTTCAACTGCTTCAGAAGTTTATTAAGAAATGTTTTTTTCACTCAAACAGGTGACATCTTCAGTCTGAGCAGGCTGCAAGCACCCCCACCCCCCCTATAAGCAGTTCATCGATAATCAAGTGGATTACCCAACTTGCATATGAACCCACCCTATTTTTGTGTGGTATCTGAAACTGTGTCTTCAGTCTACGTACTTCACGTATCAGGGGCAATACTACAGGTAGAAGCATGGGTGTGTTATGGGTCCCGCTGTTTCTCCTATAGTGGCCAACTTGTATATGGAGGAAGTAGAGAAGTAGGCTCTGGCTTCATACCCAGGGAATCCTCATTGTTATTGGTTCAAGTATATGGATGACACCTGGGTTAAAATTAAGTCTCAGGACGTACCACAGTTCACTGAACCCATTAACTTGGTGGACACCCACATCAATTTCACAAGGGAGGTTGCATAAATTACATGTTGGCTTTCCTGGATTATGAGGTTAAGATTGGTGATGGGGGAAAGTTGATTGTAAGTGTGTACCGCAAACCCACACATACGGATCAGTATTTACAGTTTGACTCCCACCACCCTCTGGAGCATAAACTGGGAGTCACCACAGGACTCTGTACCACCGGGCTGACAACATCCCCACTTATTCAGCCGTCGGGGAAGGAGAGAAATCCCATATCAAAAAGGCCCTGGTTAAGTGTGGTTACCCTAACTGGGCATTTGTCAATGCCAGGAAACCTCCAAAAAAGTGCTCCAGCCATGTGGAGGGAGAAAATGAGTGATTCCGTATGTAGCGGGAGTGTTGGAAAGCTGAGAGGCATATTTTCAAAATATCGCACACACTTGTTGAGCTTTGCTGTTTGCTTATTAAAGCATCTGTTTCGCACTTCGGCTACCGTTTGGACAGTGTAGTTCCATAAACATTCAGGGAGCTGACTTTCAATCAACATACACCTGCCCATCTCAAAAAGAGTACGCCAGCAGTACCATTTTGGTGGGGTGAATATGAGGCTTATGTCTCATGCTTAATACCATTCTTCCTCAACAGGGTTTGGAAATCCCTGCAAGTGAACTCTGTGCCGTTATCAGATCTAATACATTTCACCTTCCCATAAAGGGCTGTGTCTGCTAGAAACATTTATGTCGCCGGCAGCGTTTCATTCTTTGTCTTTAGAGAATATACAAATACTGCATTTAAATAATCATCAGGGAATGACTGTGCATATCTATATCCATCAATCAATCCAGTGGCTACTGGACCTGCTAGATCTGTGTGCACCATTTGTAAGGGAGCCTCTGCTCTTGTATCAGGGTCTCTGTTTGGGGTTTGTGCGAATTTTCCCTGAATACACACCTCACACTCTTGATCAGGTCTATCTGTCTTTCCCTTAATTTCATACCATTAACCACATTTTGCAATCTTAGTACATCCTCATAGATACAGTGGCCCAGTATTTCATGCCATATCTGCATGTCGTGACAGGTGTTACACTTATCCCTATCCTCAACCTCAGTGTGCAGGTAATAACACTTGTCATACACATTAATCTTAAACCTGGTACAGTCTTTATGTATCAATGTGTCCTGTACTTGTTCAAGAAGGTGACTGTTGCTCCAAAAGCGGTGGCCGACTTCACCGAGAAAATGTCCTGGGTACGGTATAAACAACACATCTCTCAGCGTTGCTCTAGGCCGCTGTCCAGTGATGCTGATCAGGAACACCTCTGCTTTACCCTTGCATTGAGCGGCACTTCTGCACAGGGTGCCGTCTGCCAACTCCAAAGTGTTGTCGAAGCTCTTAAACTTGGTTACATCAGTATTGATGTGGGAGGTAGATTCAGTGTCCACCATCAAGCCCTTCTCCTTGAGGTTGTGCGCTGGGTGCTGCTGAACCCCAATGTCTGCGTCCTTCAACCTGAAGGCATAATCTCTGTTGCTGCTGCTCCATATCCGTTGCCGCTCTCATCAGTGACCTTTCTGGCTCTATCTTGTTTATTTTTACGTCTATAAGTGGCATCATTGTGGGTGTCACTTCTACAGTGACTGCACCATGTCTTTCACCAGCATGCTTTCGCTCATTGGCAATTTTTGCCACACTTAAAACAGACAAAGTCCGCATCTCAATTGTCTCCGTTTAGTGGACTTGACCTGGCGGGCCTCCGCCCAGCTCTCACGACAGTCTTAATCACATTGTCGCTGGGCTCCACCACAGTTTACTTCTCTGTATCTTCAAAACTGCGTAGCTTTATTTTGAATTCTGCAAACGTTATATAAATCCTCATTGTGAGCCACGTGTACTGCCAATGGCTTAAAACTTTCAGGGAGTCCTTTTAAAACCATAGCAACCAGTTAGACCATCTTCAAAAGTCTCAGTTGCGTTCCTTAGCGCCAAAATGGCAGCCTCTGCCCTGATGATATACTCTGTAACCGTCTCGTTGCCCGTCTTCTGAAGCAATGTGAATGCTCACATTGCTTCGTATACAGATCGATAATGCGGGGCTTCCCCTTCCTGGCATAGCACCCTCTTAATATCTTGAGGGCCTTCTCTTGCATCATCGAAATGCATCTCTCGTGATTAAGGAGAGGCTCTTATCATCCAAAAGTTGAATCAACTCGGCATAGGCATCAACATTTTTCATAAAGTCTGCCGCTACTTCTACTTTGCCGTGGTGTTCTCTCAGAACCATATTCTTTAGTCCTAACAAGTGTAAATGTCCGAGCACTTTGGTCTTCGATGGTTCATACTTGGTTTCATCTCCGTCGAACACGAGTCGAGGTATCCCGCTTGTAACGTTACCTTGTACCTCCATTAATTTATCTGTTAGCCATTAGTAGGCTGTCCGTCATGACTTTCTATTGGCAATAAAATTCAAAGCGTAGTCAGGGAAAACAGGGGTTGCAATTCAGTGAATTTAGGATTAAATCACTGCTTTTTGCAGATGATATGATTCTGTTGACATCATCGGTCTCTAATCTGCAACATTCACTGTATCGGGTTGCAGCTGAGTGCAAAGCAGTTGGAATGAGGATTAGTACGTCTAAATCTGAGACCATGGTTCTAAGCAGGTTCTAAGCAGTTCAAGTATCTCGGGGTCTTGTTCTTAAGTGAGGGGAGAATAGATCATGAGTTGGAGTGGATAATTAGAGCTTCTGGAGCGATATTGCGCTCCCTTTACCAAACCATCGTTACCAAGAGAGAGCTGAGCCAGAAGGCAAATCTTTCTATTTACCGGTCAATGTTTGTGCTCACTCTCTCCCATGGCAATGAAAACTGGGTCATGACTGAAAGAACATGATCACGGATACAAGCAGCTGAGATGAGGTTTCTTAGGTGGTTGTCTGGCGTCTCCCTATGAGATAGGGTGAGAAGCCCAGACATACGTGAGGGACTCAGAGTAGAGCCGCTGGTCCTACAAATAGAAAGGAGCCAGTTGAGGTGGTTCGGGCATCTAGTAAGGATGCCACCTGATCGCCTCCCAAAAGAGGTTTTTCAGGCACATCCAGCTGGGAGAAGGCCACGGGGTATACCGAGGACCAGATGGAGGGATTATATCTCCACACTGACCTGGGAACGCTCTGAGACCACCCAATCAGCGCTAGTGGATGTTGCAAGGGAAAGGACAGCTTGGAGGTCCCGGCTGAAATCTGCTACCTCCAGGACCTGACACCAGATAAGCATTTGACAATGGATGGATGGATGGATGCATGGACATTACAACCTCACATGCATATCTTCTGGTCAAGGAGGAGACTCTGAGAACAGGACAAAACTGAGTGTGACCCCAACACAACGTGATGACACAATCTGTAAACGTACGCTACCTTGTGGCGGAAACAAAACATCTCAGTAAACAGCAGTACAATAATACAGTATATACAACTGAGTACACAAAATAAAGAATGTCTCGTAATAACACTCCGTGAAAAGTTGGTCAAAGATCAAATCCCCCGGCACAAACAGAGTAATGTAGTGTACGCTGTTAAATGCCAGGAGGACTGCAGTGACTTGTACATCAGGGAGACCAAACAGACGCTGGCTAAGAGGATGGCGCAGCATATGAGAGCCAACACGTCAGGCCAGGACTCTGCGGTCTATACCTATCTAACAGGCTAGTGGACACTCATTCAAGGATGGTGATGTTCACATCCTTGATAGGAAGGAACGGTGGTTTGAAAGGGGAATGAAAGGGGCTATTTATATGAAGACGTAATGCTCAGTGTTGAATAGGGACGGTGGCCTGAGAGTACATCTGTCGGCGTCTTACAATGCCGTGATTGCAAATATTCCCCGATCCTTTATGAATGGTTCTCATTACCACTGAATGTGCAGTTGATGACCCAATTTGCATATGAACCCAGCCTAGTGTTGTGTGATATCAATGTACTGTTTATAACGGAGGAATTGCTTGCACTCAGCTCAGACTGAAGAAGTCACCTGTTTGGGTAATAAAACATTTCTGAATAAACTTCATATCCAGTTGAACCGATTCACCTCTTTTTGTGATTTCCCTACCTGGATTATTAACCATGCATCAACACCATTGGTTATAATTTAACTACTTAAATATTCGTCAAGCAAAACATGGGGCTAAATAATATCATCAACACATTTTAAAGCACAATGTGGCATACGGAAGGTAGGTACGTCTTGCACATATTCTTTTTTGTAACTATTTAATGATTACTACATACCTTCAGATGTGTCTTAAGGTTTGAGATGGACATTTTGGAGGTCGACATCTTGACGGCAGGCAAATATTCTTTGCACCGGACCATTTTTTGCGCCTTTTTCTGATATCTGCACTGATTTATATTTACAAATCTATATATCTATCTATCTATATATATATATATATATATATATATATATATATATATATATATATATATATAATCAAACAA
>OMLC01072901.1:3923-14371 GCA_900302585.1 Regalecus glesne
TTTTTTTCACAATATCATGGAGAAGTGCTTCTCTGCCTACCATCCTAAAGTACGTGTGGTGCAGCCATAACAACCTGGAGCTGAACAGGCTAAAAACTAGAGATGATGCTGCTCCCACCTCAACATTCAGCAGCATGGTGTCTGCGGTGAAAACCTGAAGATTTATGGGTTCCATATTTTTCCAGGACCTAAGGTGGACATCCAACATAGACACAAGCATCAAAAAGAGCCAGCAGAGGATGGACACCATTGAGCCATGTTATGGACTGCAGTGTGTGGCCCCGGCATGTTTCAGAAAAGCCTCAGATTGGATTTTAAGTTAAACCTTTAAGGTTTACTTAGTGATGTTTTCAGTGGATACAAAGACACACCACCATTATTTCAGGATACTCTTTAAATATAATGGGCAAGTTGTGCATTTACAGAGCGTCCCAGGGCTCATGTTGCCGAAACTCATGTGTTTGAGTTGCAATGAATTTTCTATTATGGATGGCAGGAAAACAGCTTGGAGTGGGTGCGTTTTCCTTTTTTCCACCAGACAAAAGCACAGGTTTGCATGACAAAGGATCATGGAATGATTAGACAGGAAAGCAGAACCCTCTCAAGAACAGGAGGCCATTCGAGTACCTTTTCGAGGCAGGGACAAAACAAACAGGGAATGTAGGGCAAACTGAGGGCTCTTCATCTCCTATTCAGTCACTCCACCTTCCTTATTCACTTTGACATTCACATTTACATTCATACCCATTCACAGTAAGAATCCTTCCTAGGAAAGCAGTAGCCATCTTTGCAGAATAAAAAAATAAATAATCAAAAATGAAGGGCTTCTTTGTAGGCCTTCACATTAAAGGTCTTTATGTAGTCTCCGGAGCTTGAGGTGGTGGCAGGCTGTGAACAGGTGTGGAGTTGTTGGAGTGTCTAACGGAGCAGTTTGTCACTGTAACTCGATACTTCCTTACATGGTGACCCGACATTAGCAAATAGCCCGACTTCAAAGTAAAAGATGATGCCTTGCAGTCCTGTGACAGGAGGTTGGCTACTTTACATGTCTAGCTAAGGCAAGTGTGAGTAAATTAATTAACTATAATGGTTGGCTCAACAATAGTACTTGCATAGTCTTCTTTCAGCTTGTACCCTGTTTTTCAGGGGTCACCACAGCAGATTTTATAGTGTTCCCCAATGGTGGCTTTTGTTAACCTGGACTGATCTGGGATGGTCTCAATCCACATACGGATTTGGCAAACTTTTACATCAGATGCCCTTCCTGGAGCCTATCTCAGCTCTCATTGGGCAAAAGGCTGGGATACACCCTTGAAGGGTCGCCTGTCCATTACAGGGTAGAGCAATTAGGCGAACAATAAGGACACTTCGATACGCTTCTCTGAATGTGCGGGGCTCAAACCCGCAACCTTCCCATTGCCAGATGACCACTCTACCCACTGAGCCATGCCGTCCCCCTACTTACATAGTGTGTTACTCAAAATAAATACTTTTTGTGTGTGTGTATATGTGTGCCTGTCCTTGAATTGCAGACCTGTGAGTATGTTTCTGAGGTGGATGCTATAGATAGAGCAGTGACAGTGTTGCCTGTCAGCACAGCTCTGGGACCTGTATGTGAGAGAGAGAGAGGCTATTCACATGGACTGTATACCACTGTACTGTAGCTAAATGAGAACATTCAGCCACTTCACTCTTAGTGACTCACATCAATGGCTTCATTGAGGCCATCTCAGGACTGGATAGATACAGTTGGCAGGCAGTCTGGACAAAGGGTTGTTGACTACTGTTTCGGAGCAGCTCTTATTTTTAACTTAGACATTAATACGACAATGGCCAAAAACTCTCCGGGGGGCTTTGTTTGTTTCTCCCTGGTCTATTTTCCTCATACGTCATCTATACTGTACCATGTAGTTTATATGAGACTCTCTAGGTGGATGAGCACACGGGCAGGTGGAGGAATGTTCATAATCCAGGCGTAGGTGTCGATGACAATAGATTTTAATAAATATACACACTAAAGAAGTTGAATGGGCTGATAGATCCACCCTGCACCTCCACCCTCTATGTGTGTTCACATTGTGAGAGTCATGGTGAGCAGGTGCATGCTGATCATATACAGGGAACGCAGGGTATAAGGAGTTGACGTTTGGAACTCTATCTCTTAATATGAGAGTCAAGTGATTAATATCATCCAGCTTGTTTCATGGGAGTGCTCAGTGGAAGGAAGATAGCAGTGGTATGTCAAATTTCCAGCCTGTTTGTGTTTTGGGCTGCAGAATACAGAGTTTGGATTTGCGGGAAGACAATAAGCTTGTGCCAGAGGCTTTAGACATCATGTTCTGGGCTCTAAATGGATGGATTAGCTCCATGTCTTATCAGTTTGACTTGAATTGTTTTACTTTATCAAAAGCCATGGGGAGCAGAATTCATTTGTGTGTCTGTGCAACTTTGGTTCGTTTGTGTTCCTTTTCCTAACGCTAACAAATAGACTCTTATTTGGACAGTTATGGGATGGAGGAGTAAATATTCAACAAAGCCCCATGTTTGATTGATAGTGTATCTGTAATTGCTAACTGTTATTTATCAGTATTATTTGTCGCTTCGGGAACTGAGGAGCCAGATGTTGTGGGCTCAAGCCCACTGCAGGGCATCAGTAAGAACGTCTAGGCTTATTCCCCCGAGGTCCATCTAAGTCCCTGTCCATTCCCACAACATTGGGACTGATTGTGACATGTGAAAATGGACCTATCAGTAAATAATTGCTTTTTGTAAATTTTATTTTAATGAGCTTAGAATAATATCCACCCCCACCACTGTACATGGATGTTAATCTGTGTGAGTTGTGTGTATTATGTAAGGGCAGTTTGGACCTTAATTCTTCAGTGTTGTATTTTTGTGCTTTTGAAATGAAAAGAATGTTGTGTTTTTCCAGATAGAGGCAAGACAAGCCTGCTTTTGATGACCAGGGGAGTTTTTACAGTTGTATAGTTTGGAGACAGTTGCACTGACAAAAAGAGAGGAGGTGGAGCTGGAGGTGGCAGAGTTGAAGATGCTAAGATTTGCATTGGGAGTGATGAAGATGGAAAGGATTAGGAACAAGTATATTAGAGAGACAGCTCAGGTTGGATGGCTAGGAGACAAAGCAAGAGATGCAAGACTGTAATGATTTGGAACTGTGTGGAGGAGAGCTGCTGGTACACTGGGAGAAGGAGAAGGATGCTGAAATGCAGTGGACAGGAAGAGATGGAGATCGATGATCCACTGTGGTGACCCATAATGGGAGCCAACAACTAATATTAGTTGATAAGTTGTTTTCATTCCAGCCCTGGAAGTTTTTCAGCGACAATAGAATTGTGCCAAAGTCTCATGTAGTCTAAACCTGGTGTAAATCCCAGTTAGAAGTGATGAAAACTGGTGAAAGTTGAACCAAGCAGTCCGAAGAGAGTCAGAAATAAAGGCAGATTAATTTCAGCAACTAAATATTGAGCCCTATTGCTGCTGACACTGCTGCCTCGAGCCTCACTGATGCCATTTGTTTCCATGGAAACAAATCTGTGTTTTAAAGATGGCGTGCCAGCAATGGGAACATGAGAAAACAGATTGCCAGGACTTATATTCTGTTCAGATGAATGTTGTGTCTCCCTGAAGATGCTGGCTCTCGATCAGACTATTTAACTTGATTACAATACTTTACTATCCACTCACAGGGAAATTGGTGCTGCCTCTCATGCTCTAACAACAATGAAGACAAGTAAACCTGTAGTAAACACATACAGCAGCATATAACCAGATCACATTAAGGCCATATGAAACAGAATGTCAGAAAGTAAAATTGAAAGTGACACATTGCCACTTATTGCACTGTGTCCGACCCGTAGCAGGAACTCACGGTGACTCAATAAGGCACTTCTTCCATAATGAGACAACAAACAAGCCTGTATATACAACGTCCTGTTGGTGCACAGTCTGAGAGAGTCACGTGTAGAGTGTGTGTGTCTGCGTGTGTGTGTGTGTGTGTGTGTGTGTGTGTGTCTAGTTCATCAACAGGACCTCATCAAGTTCATGAACAGAACGTGAAGCTGGCCTATACAGACTGTGCTCCACTGGGAGATTTTGAATGTTCCTGACATTTTGCTCATGCCATACAAATTACACTGGCCCTGGCAAGTTTGTTATAGCCTACTTTTGTGTGGTCCATCCATCATTCTCACAGGGAGAAACAGAGGGCTCTTTGTTCTGCTGATAGAGCTGAGAGGGTTTTGTCCATCACTGTTCCTCGCTGTTTATCGTCTCCCAGTTGTCCATTTCAGCCCCAGCTTGCTTTGTTTTGGACACAGGAATGTCGCATAAATTGAAAAAAAATCACATTCGTAGTCCATCAATTATATAAACTCAAGAACTTGCTTAACCTCCCATGTCAAGTCAAGTCAGTTTTATTCGTGTTGCCCATTATCACAAATTGCAGATTAGCCTCAGTGAGCTTTACACTAACACGACATCCTGTTCTTAGAGCCTCACATCGGATGAGGGACAACTCCCTCAAAACCCTTTAACAGGGAGAAACAGTAGGAAGAAACCTCAGGGAGAGCAGCATAGGAAGTATCTTTCCTCCCCAAGATGGACAGACATGTAATGGATGATGTTTATACACAATAAAACACAATTTACAGAATATAACACCAAGTGAAGAACAAAATTATAATTGAATTACAAGATATATGAAGAATGTGTCAAACTAACACCAAACCCCCACCCGTTAAAGCCCTGAGATAGAAAGGTGACCCATTCGGGGTGTTTCCCTGCCCTTTGCCCAATAGGCCCCAGCCTGACCCCACGACCTGACCCTGGACAAGTGGCTGACGATGCACTAATGGATGGATGGATGGGGAACTTTTAAGGGGCCACAGTAGCTCAGCGTCAGATTACGCACACCAGGAATAACCAGGCATCGTGGGCCCAGCCCACCATGATGTGCCAGGAAGGGCACCCAGCCTAAGTCTCTCGGACTCCTCCTAGGTCACATACGCAGAAAAAGAGAAAGAAGAAGACCTCATTCAACGAGAGAAAAGAGAACAGTTTACATGTGACACCTGTCATTGTCTTCCAATTAGTGAAATATACTAGCACGTTAGTACAAAGCTCATAAATCTGTGTTTATTCTTAAAATCCATTTTGGACCCATGCTAAGTGAACAGGAGGGACACTATATATGTTTCACTAGGTGCTCATAACTAGCGTAATGCAAACCGACAGATGAGAAGCGAGGCATGCAGTTTGTCTTTCAGCACATACATGCTTCAATAAATGTGTCATTTGCAAGCTCAAGTTCTTATTTAGCTTGTAGCATGCCATTTGACGAGTACCATATTTGAAGCATGACTAGGTTTTGTGTGTATGTTCGTGTGTATGTGTGCGTGCGTGTGTGTGTGTTTGTGTGCGTGTGTGTCGGCATGCGTGATTTAGCTGCTTAATATAGAAACTGAGCAGGGCCATAGGAACTCAGTGGTAGAGTGCTCGCTTTGGGAACTAACGACCCAGAGGCAGCAGGTTTGAACCCACCTCGGGGGCTCAGGAAGGCCATCCTGCCTCAATCCCCTAAACTCCATCTGAGTCTTTGTCCACCCCCACTATGTGAAAACTAATTGTGACGTTTAAGTGAAATATATATGTGTATGTATGTATGTATGTATGTATATGCCCCTAACTGCTCAAGCCCTGAGATGGAATTGTAACTTGTCCAGGGCGTTTCCCCACCTTTCACCCAATGAGCACTGGAATAGGCTCCGCACTGGACATGGCCTACATAGGATGAGGATGGAAAGTTTGTAGGTGTTTTTTAATCAGCGTTGATAGAAATGAACGCAGCCGTCTTTTCATCACAGCACGCTCCAGATGAACCATACGGACATTTTGTTCACATGCTAGTGTCATTTTGAAAGCCCGAGGACAAGATCACATCTCACACACGTCATACCGTGATCACGTCGTGTGAGGTAGAGCCGTGACTTATCTATTTGTCTTGTCTCCGTGGATCTGGAAACCACGGTGCATGTAATAAGAAGCCTTAGTGTGATTTGATGTCACATGGCCGCTGGCTAGTAGTGTGACCTGGGGTTAAGAAAACAAGTGACTCTCACTTGAGGTCGGCAGCAGCCGATGGTCCGGTGCAGTGTGGCGACTGCTGATTAGCAAGTCCACAGCACAGTGAACAAAGAAAGCCCCTTGGTTTCCAAGAAAGAAGTAGTTTCTGGCTTTACTCTTTCCCCCACAAATATGCTGAAATGGGACATTCTCAGAAACATGCAAAACAAGCACAAAACAAATCATATTGATGTTTTATGGTGACCTATATTAAAGACTGTCTCTTATGTTGCACAATTGCAGTTCGACACTGGCAAATTCACTTTCATCCATCTTGCTCTCATGCACCCATCAGGTGTAAGAACTATCTCATGTGATAATCTGTGCAACAGGATTTTTGTAACTCCTTCTTTATAATACTATCTTTCATGGATCACAGTGAGAGGTCCTTTTTATATCTCACAATTAGTCCCCACATTGTGGGGCCGAACACGGTCTTAGATGGAGTTTGGGGGACAAAGGCCAGACGCCTTTCCTGATGCCCTGCACTGGGTTTGAACCGGTTACCTCTGACTCATCAGTTGCCGAAACGCGCCCTCTGCCACTGAGCTACTGTGGGCCTACCTCTTTCATGCCTCACAGTGATTGGTCCTATTATAGCCCCTATTCTATATACCACTATTCTGTAATATTGCTCACACTTGGATCTGCATACACACACATTCATATATGTGTGTATGTGTATATATAACACTTATATTTAGTTCTTTCTTAGATGACACTTCCCTTATCTTGGCTTGTTCATGTGTGTTTGTTACATTTAACTGAGACATCACACCAAGTCAAATTCCTTGTATCTGATCACACTTGGCCAGTAAAAATGATTTGACTTCATGTGAGTAAAGATTTGAGAGAGGATCCGGCTCGACAACCAAATCGTTTTAATACGAATGGTAATGGCACCATCCTTTCCAGATGTCGATAGAAAAGCATTCAAACCCACACAGTGCAGAGACGGACTCTGTGTATCTAAAGTGTATATTTACAGTAAAGGCTGCCAGGGGTCTTCACTGGTGTTTTGTGGTGATTTCATGGAAAACACATCCCTGATAAGACACATTTGAAAATAGTTTAGCAGGGGCGCTGATGGATGAGAGGATGGAAATACGAAGCTATAAGGCAGAAAATCAGTGCAAAATTGAGCCCCGGGGCTCTTCAGCTAGAAGTTTGATTAAAGATTTTAATGCAGGGTAACTGTTTTTAGGATCAAATGCAAAGAACTGGAGAAAGCTGGAGGATATCTGTGAAACATGTTCAGTATCGTCTGTGGTATAGTATATGAAATACCTCAGCACACACAATCGCATACTGCAGGCGGAGTATGTCGGAGAAATTTTTGCAGCTCAGCTGAACCAAGACGAAAGAAAAATACTCATTTTTGGTGCAGAGACTCAAGAAACAGACAGAGGCTTACTGTTGATCTCGGCTCTCTGTGTCTTGAGTGCAAAATTGAAGCGGGATATCTGGGTATAATCAGACTACAATCTAGATTTTATGAACCATATCAATCATCTCACCAGATAGGGGCCGCTGTAACTCAGCAGGAGAACACATGCTTTGAGAACTGATGAGCCAGATGTTGTGGGTTCAAACCCACCCATGGGCATCAATCAGGAAGGGCATCTTGCCTTAATCCCCCATGTGCCACCTAAGTCTATGTCCACCCCCACAATATGGTGACTAATCAGGACGCGTGAAAATGGACCTCATCAATCATCTCACAGCATCAGTCTCCTGCCATCTTAAAAATATATCAAAACTGAGGGATTTCTATTAAAATCACAGTCTGAGAAATGAGTCAATGGATTTATAACAATCAGACCAGACTACTGTAATGATCTGGCCTCCTAAAATCAGTTGTGCGGGAAATGGAGTTAATTCAAAACACCGCTGCCGGTGGTCTCAGTGGAACTAAAAAGTAAGAACACATTATAAGCTGATCTTGGACGTCTACATCGCCTCCCCGTAGATGTTAGAATTCCAACCATTGTCAATCACTTATTGAAGTTGGGTCATGGAGTCATGCTGGACCCTATCCCAGCACTAATTAGGTGAAAGGCAAGGAAACACCCTGAACAGGCTGTCATTCCATCGACCTGTCCATGGTGTTTCCCCACCTTCACTATGAGCGCTGGTATGGCCTCATTGTATGAAAGGTGCTATACAAGTCAAGGTTGACTCGACCCATCCATTGTACTATTTTTGTGGGGACTTCTCATTGTCCACATTCATCCCCTTGCCCTAATCCTATCTCTAACCTGAACCCTAAATCCAAGTCGTGAGCCTAAAGTAGACCCATAAATAAGTTCGGACTGGACGGACTGTCCTCACTTTGCAAAACTGGCAAATGGTTTCGAAATGTCCTCACACTGACGGTTAAAAACTCAAATTGGTTCTCACATAGATAGAACTACAAGGACATGGCCACACAAACACCACACAGCCATCCGCCGCCACAAGTGTCTATAAAAAGCTCCATTTAAACATCTGAGTCATTCACCAGACCACAGCGGCGGAGTTTCCCCCGCAGAGGACGAGCTTTCAGTTTACCCAGCAGCTTGTGGAGATGTAGGGGGATCCCCGTGCCACGGGGGGATTCGCCCTTGCAGCTTAAACTCATGATGACAGGCTGCCGTTTCCTTTAGGTGAGATAAAGATTCGGGCGAGCAGGTCCTGTTTGGCAGGTTGTTAAAATCCTAGCCAAGGGGTTCCCAAAGCTTTTCATGCCACCACCCACCTGTGGAGATGCTCTTTGCTCTGGAACACAACAGATGTTATGTGCAGCTAATTAAGCAACATGTTTTCATTACCTGTCCAAAAGAAAGATCAATATTTAATCAACAACACTTTCTCTGTTCAAGGATTGCAGCATTCCAGTTTTCAGTCTTCAGTCATGGTCTACTGAGGGGTAAACTATCCAGTCAATGCATGTCAGCATTTAACATGGCATAATACTTCAGAATAGAATCAAATCATTGCATTGTTTGCACTAACTCAGAAATTGAGATAATACATGTTTTCTTTCTTTTTACTGAAATCAAAACACAGATATGAGATCAAACTATTTTTTTTCCTCTCTCCAAACAACTCTGGTTGTATTGGACATGCAGTGATGCAGCCAGTCCCCTGGTGCAAACCCACACCCTGAAAACCACCGTCCCAGCCCTATGCAAAGGCTCTCTGCAGAACTGTGGCTCTTGATGTTTTCAGTGAAGAACAGATCTTGGGTATCGCATTATTGAGCATGCATCAAGACAGACCTTGGTTATCATGGCCATAACCTGTCAGATGTGCAAGGCTGTGGCTTATGCACACATTACGCCATCTGCTGGTGTAAATGATATTGTGCAGTCTCATCCCCGTACCCCACTTCAATGGAGTCCCAGTAACAGTACAACCACCTCCATTAATGTGAAGAACCACATTCAGACTGTCCCCAACCACGGGGGCTCAGTCCACATCTGTCATCCTGTTCTCTTCTGTTAGTGAGCTACAGAAAGTTATAAAGTGATGTCTGTGCTCTTAAAAGGACCTTAGCTCAGGAGGTAGGCCAGCCATCTTGTAATTGGAGATTGGTGGTGCAGAAAGTGTGTTGAGGTGTCCTTGAGCAAGACACTGAACCCCTAACTGCTCCCTGGTTGCTGCATATGCATTCATCGTTCCTGCACAATAGGATGGGTTAAATGCAGAGAATGAATTCCACCAACCTTGGTCATGTATAGTATATCAAATATATCAGAGGAACAACTCAGGTTGGATGGCTAGCAGACAAAACAAGAGAGGGAATATTTAGATGGTTTGGGCATATGTGGAGGAGCGATGCTGGTATACTGGGAGAAGGATGCTGAAATGGAGCTGCCAGGTAAAAGGGAAAGAGGAAGACCAAAGAGGAGGTTTATGATGTGGTGAGGGAGGACATGCAGGTGGCTGGCGTGACAGAGGAAGATGTAGAGGACAGGAAGAGATGGAGATGATGATCTGCTGTGGTGACACCTAACGGGAACAGCCAAATGTAGCAGTAGTAGTAGTAGTAGTAGTAGTAGTAGTAGTAGTAGTAGCAGTAGTAGTAGCAGTAGTAGTAGTAGCAGCAGTAGTAGTAGTAGTAGTAGTAGTATTAGTAGTAGTAGTAGTAGTAGTAGTAGTAGTAGCAGTAGTAGCAGTAGTAGTAGTAGCAGTAGTAGCAGTAGTAGTAGTAGTAGTAGTAGCAGTAGTAGTAGTAGTAGTAGTAGTAGTAGTAGTAGTAGTAGTAGTAGAGCAGTAGTAATAGTAGTAGTTGTAGTAGTAGTAGTAGTAGTAGTAGAGCAGTA
>OMLC01072917.1:0-12578 GCA_900302585.1 Regalecus glesne
CTATGGGTTTGTGGGGGGGGTGGAAGCTCAAATCTAGAGTGCATGCACATTAGGAAGTGATGAGTGAGATGTTGCAGATTCGATCCCACCACATGGTATAAGAAAGGGCATCTGGCCTTAATCCCCCACACTCTATCTAGATCTATGTCCACCCTCTCAACGTGGGGACTAATTGTGACATGTATAATTGAATTTTTATGGTGTAGGTGTGTCATTAGCCAAACTAAACCTCCAGGATATGGTGGAAATAGGACTCGGGATGCATAGGCTGAAGGGTCTATGTCGAGCTGATGGTTTTCTCTATTGTACATTGACTTAAATAGAGGATCCATGCAGTTTGTTGTAGTTGGCCCGGATGTAAAGAGAGCCCTGACTTTGTCAGCTGTAAGTATTAGCCCAGTGGAGTCTGTCAAGCATCTCAGCCATTCTAGTGAGTTTTTCAAGCATTGAAAAGCTTCAAAGCAATCCTCACATGTTTTGCAAGACAATAAATGCCCGAGTGACATAGCTTTTCTTCTTTTACTGAATCTATGGGGCAGAATTTTACAGTTTATGTATGTATTTTACTTTTGGGTGAACATCTTTCAAGTGCTGACAGCGAACCAGCTCTGGAGGTTACAGGGCAAAAAGATAGAGAAAAAAAGAGAGACAAAGGGGGATGGGGGAGGGAGAGAGGGAGCGACAGGGAGAGGTCAAACAGATAATATACTAATTAGATTCAGTTGCCTTATCTAAGGGGATGTTCCATACCACCGATGGTGATAATTAATTAGCTAAATCCTTTGGCATAATTAAAGCCCTTTATAATTTGACTTGTGTTCTGACTGAATGGCTGTTGACTGATGACAGCTGGAACAATGAAGAACCAGGAAGTCTGAGGTGACTGGCTGACATTGCAGGATGACACAATTTAAACTATCAACTGATTCATATGCACCATCCATCTCTCACCATCTTCTCTATCTCCTCATTCTACTCAGTATTATGAGTTAATCTTTCAGCACTGCATAGCAGCCATGAGGGTTAATTACTAATACAGATTCAAGCTGAAACAGCAGCAACTCGTATATGAGGGGTCAGCAGGGGTGTTGCATGTCAATATGGAACAGGCTGAAGGTGGGGGTAGTGGAGGTTTGGGCTGCAGAGAAAAGGTGAACAGGATGCAAATAATGATCAGAATTTTATGATTTGACTTCAATTTTATTTATTTTATTTATTCTGTAATTAAGTGGAGAAAAGGCACACTAACAGGATCGCTGGAAAGAAGGCCATTCTCCCATACTAGGAAACAATCAATTATGGTTGATTCAGAATTTTCAATTTGGTTTAGTAATAGAATAAATGCAAATTGATCATGCTCACCAATGGATCAAAATCCCTCATCACTCTAAAGGTCCTCTAGACTAATTTTGGTTTTTGGTCTATGGAAACAGTGACAGACATGAGCGCAAGTTAATGAATACTAGGATGGTGTCCACCACTTAACCTGTTAACCTTACATAGGGTTAAAACTTGTGTCAGGGAAGGCGTCTAACATAAAATTTTGCCTAATCAGTATGTGGATTGACATGACAATACTGGATCGGTTTAGGCCACCAGACAAGGTATCGAGTATATTGCAGAGATGGCCAAAGTGATCCAGTAAGAGTCGCTATGGGTGCAGGTCTTTGTTCCAACCAACCACTTAAAGACCTGATTCTACTAGTCAATCAATTCTGTTTGCTAAGGACCTTGATCAGTAGACTCAAATGTGTATCATCTACTCATCAAGGTCCTTTGCAAAGACGATTGGTTGACTAATAGAATAAGGTGTGGAAGTGTGGAACCAAGACCTGCACCCACAGCAACTCTTACTGGATCACTTTGGCCATCTCTGGTATATTGATGTTGTGTCGGAGTCTTATGATGGCACTAAGATTGTTATCTAGCTTCTAGTGTTGCTCCAGTATCGTTTGTACCCTGATCCTAGGCACTTGTTGTATGTCGCTCTGGTTAAGAGCATCTGCTAAATCCCTGTAATGCAATGGGATCAATGGAAACTATAAAATTGACTCCCCAAAAAACAGGGAAGGGGCCAAAAGAAGAAGAAACATTTGTGTTGACTTGACTCTCCAACTTTAGAAAAATACTATACAAATAATCTAGATAATGTCTTTGCTACTGTGAGCACTCTTTGCCTATCTTCTTGATTTAAAACAAAAATCTACAAGTGAGACAGAATTCAATGAGAACTTGATTGGCCCCAACAATGAGATGCTCTGGACGACAGATTCAGTCTAAATCAGAGCTCTTTCTTGGTATTTAGCTCTATCATTTGATTGTGATTACAGTTTGTGTGTCCCCACAGGCTTCAGGTTCTCTGTACAGCATTGACCTCAGGTGGGATTTTGTATTGATTGTCTCCCTCAGTGGTTAGCCTCCGAAGGGAAATGCAAACAAAGAGCAAAAGAATAATAACGAATAACGATTCCCTTATCAGTCCTGCAAGGGGAAGTTTTGGATTTCTCTGCATTTTTGACCCAACCTATTGTATAGAAGCAGTGAGCTGCCAACATATTGTACTCGGGGAGCAGTTAGGGGTTAAGTGTCTTGCTCAAGGACACCTCGACATGCTGTATGCAGGACCGGGAATCGATCCTGCATCCTTCCGATTGCCAGACGACCGCTCTACCCACTGAGCTATGTCGCCCCCAACTCATGTCAATTGATGAAATGCAGCCAAAAGTGTGTAACCATGAGTTTTTCTGTGATGGTAAGGGGAATCTCATGGTCAAACAACCTCAGCAAGCTTTTGCAATCCATTAAGCTTCACGCCAAGATAAACACTGGGATACTCAGACTAGGTTAAGGACCTTGGGCCCTATCACCATGCAGTGCTGGCAGTGGGGGTGGGGTGGAAAGAATGCATGGAGCAGGATACATGTTATGATTCATTGAACTTTTCACCTTATCATTGATTTTCAATTGCAGTTGAATCACTACACATGTCAAGGAAGCACATGCACACCCAACCCAAGGGTATTACAATCCAGTTAATTCTTAGTGAAAAACACAGGCATTCAAAATTAATTGACCTCCAGAAAATGAAAGACCCGTGTTTAACGCATCTTACCTGAGCAAGCACATTTAACCAAAGTCAGAATAAGAGAAACACTCTTTCATCCTTTTACTCTTTCATCAGTTTTTGGTGTATCCATCATGAGAAAATATTACATAAAATATGTGAAACACTTTTTCAGCTGTGGCTTTCAGCTGGCTACTCGGGACGTTATGATTTTTTAGGACAAATCTACCAACTAGAAATTTGAATATGTTTATTCATGTCAGATATGATCAATGCCACCGTGTTAACATGCTTAATAAAAAGAAGTGTCGAACCTGGCAGGGATTATTTTGTTAATATGACATGAATCCCTTAAAATCTGTTCCATGATTCTTTAAGAAAAATCCACACAATGACTGACCTGATGAACAAACTACTGCTTGTTGTGACAGTGGGAATTGATTATTGTCCCTCTATGACTAATAATAGGATGTATTTATTTTTTCCCATCATCCATAGATTATTGATATTTGCATTGTCCAATTCAGGGTTGCAAAGGGCTGGAGTCTATCCAAGCAGGCGTTGGGTGGAAGGCAGGGAGACACCCTGAATACATCACCAGTCTAACATAGGGCTCACACACAGTCACTCTAACCTATTCACATCTTTGAACACCAACTAACTCAACATGAATGCGGATGGCATGGTGGCATAGTGGTTAGGACTATTGCCTGACAGCAAGAAGGTCCTGGGTTTAAATTCTGTCCCAGGTCCTTTCTGTGTGGAGTTTGCGTGTTCTCCTTGTGTGCGCGTGGATTTCCTCTGGGTGCTCTGGTTTCCTCCAACCATCAAAAAGACATGCATGTTAGGGTTAATACTCCTGCCTGTGCCCCTGAGCAAGGCGATAGGAAAAAGAACTGGAGTTGGTCCCTGGGTGCTTCAGCTGTCCACTGCTACTACGCAAAAAATGGATTAAGTGCAGAAAATAAATGTAATTGTATTTATGTATAATGACTAAATAAACTAAGCTTAATCTTTTAGAACAGTGGGAAGATACCAGTGTAGCATGTACAGAAACATGTAGAGAATGTGCAAACTCTAAAGAGCTGGACTGAAATTCAACCCAGGATGCTTGTGCTGTGAAGTGACAATGCCAACCACATGCTTATAGTTTTTCCTTTCTTTTTTCTAACTTTCAGTGACATATTTTGGAAGGATGTACAGTAGTAGTCTTAAGAATTATATACACATGTCTCCTGAAAGCTGACGTCCAATGTTTATTTAACCTGTCAGTTATTCTGGGGGGAGTTGGTAAGGGAAAAGAGACACATCACAATCTGTTGTGGAATAATTACATTGTGGACTAACAATTCTAGAAGGTAATAATGCTAGAGACGGGCTAAAATTATTGGCCTGCGTCTCTCAATTTCATTGAGTCAAAAGCAATATTGCTCAAACGTGATATAATTCATTTAGTTGATGTGATGTGTTGCTTTTCTCAAGCACCTACACATCAAAGGAATATCTCATTTTAGATATCTTAAATATTCCATCATCAGTTATGATTTAACAATCACTTCTCATATCAGAAATGAAATAGACTAGAATGTTGGCTGTATGTGTTCAACACCTAAGTTGATATGAGCATATGCTCTGATCCCAACCTCAGTTTAGACATAGCTGTGAGGAAATGTTTACCAATATGATTGCAGCACTGTACTCTTGTTTCTATCAGCCATAGCCTGACTAGTAGCCTGGGAGGAGGGTACCACTCCTTTCCATATGTTGTTTGTGTGTGTGTGCGCGCGCGCACGTGCATGCATCTTTTATGTGTGTCGGTGGTGGTAGGTTGATTGAATTTCATTTTCATAAATCCTAAAGTGCATTTAAGAACCCTGATGCATCCTTAGAAGTGTAGTCACTTTACTTCCAAAATGCATCCTGCAGAAGCCATTGAAATCACAGATATGCATTCTTGGTGTGGTTGAAACAACCAATATTTCCATGTCTTCACTGATGAGCTTTAAATTGAATGGATTGCCATAAGAAAAAACCCATTTCATCTTTCTTTCAATTCAAGCCACTGTCATTCAATATGTTTTAACTTTCAGAGTCACTGTTTAACTCTGGAGAGGGGCAGCTGAATGGATGAGGCCCAGGTTATGGAGGGAAAACTGTCTCTGTAGACCAATAGGCCATGGTGACTTACTTATCAGTGTGTTCATGCAGTTCCGTTGGAATCAGACAGTGTGAAATTGCAGGATGGTGAATGCTGAAACTCACTTTAGACTTTATGTTTATCACCCCTTGGAGCAGGTGTGCTGATCTAGAACTAGAGTCAGGGTTCCCTTTACCAATCTAGTATTTAAGTTCTGAAGAGTTAATACTAAACCCATAGCAGCTTTCCAAGTCAGGCAAGTGTGACAAAGTCTTACTTTTATTTGACAAAAAAAATATTTCATTAGCATTCTGTTTTCACAGCTTGAAAACAGAATATACTGCACCATGGGCTATTTAATTGGTATTCCAGGTGTGATTTGCTACCTTTATCCGCAATCTTTGGTCTAATAACCTGGTTGTAGTTGGCACAGAATCAAAACAAATTGCAAACAATGGGACCAGCGAGAGAGGATTGGGTCCTCTACATACAAAGCTCTGGCTGATTAAAAAAAAGCACACAAATGATTCAAACACACACACACACACACACACACACACACACACACAGTTATACATAATCTATGTAGTAGCATTGGGATAATGATAATGATAATGATGGAGGAGAAGGGTCCTCATGCCCATCATCATTTGACGCGTTGATCATAATATCTATCCTTGGGGGCCGCCGTAGCTCAGTGGTAGATTGTCCTCTTCAGGAACTGATGAGCCAGATGTTGCGGGTTTGAAACCATCGCAGGGTGTCAGGAAGTGCAACAGGCCTCAATCTCCCATGTTTTGTTTAAGTCCGTGTTCACCCAACGTTGGGATTAGAGGTGGTATGTAAAAATGGACCTCTCATGATAATATCTACCCTTGAGACATGAATGGAGGAATGTCTTTAGTGCCGACACCAATAGATCCTATTATTCACCTTTCATTATAGCTGCCTTATTTGATTTGCCTTATCTCCCAAGGGATTACCCTTCACCTCTCATTTATGTTAATAAAATATATCACACACATTTTTTCTTACTCTCCTAAATTTCATTCAAATTAGTGTAAAAAATACATAGCCATGTGATCAGTGTCCACATCGTCTTTTTTTCCATGTTCTTTCTGAAGGATGTTCATTTGTTTCATCTCATCCCCAAATAGAATATCCACTGCATGGATTTTAAAGATGCATTTAAAGCGATTATAGTAAACTACTAAATGATTTTCGACAGCTTTTGATTCTAACATCCTGTGCTGTTTTTCTGATTTTTTATGAAATTTTACCTTTCTATTCCAAGATTGCCTAAGATTGTTCTGAGTTCTGGCACAGGCTTATTTCAATGTCGTGTCTGCTTTAAGCTCTGTACTGATGGAAATTGCTGACAGACAGATTCATTTTTAGACTCATTTTCTTACTTGTGGAAATTTGTTGCCACATCATACACATAAAAGTAAACCTGAGAAACCAATCAATCGATCAACCTCAACGAGAAAAAAATGGCCAAATTGGCTGCAGCCAAAACTGTCACTGTGGAAATGTTAGTAGTAGTAGTAGTTGTAGTAGTAGTAATAATGATAATTATAATAATAATAATAATAATAGCTCTCTTTTAGGGACAGTAGGTGGTCCACAGGGGATCGCGGTAGCTTGGAACGCGTTTCAGGAACCTATGAGTATGACGTTAGTTCGAACCCACCGCGGGGCGTCAGGAAAGACATCCGGCCTCAATCCCCTACGTTCCATTTAAGTCTGTGTCCACGCTAATTAAGTGGGGACTCATCGTGACATGGACCTCTGAGAGCCACGAGGCTATTTTTCATCTGTTTTCCCAAGCAGTCAGGAATTCAGTGTCTCGTCTAAGGAGACTTCGGCACGCTTTCTGAAGAAACGGGGACAGGACCACCAATGATAAATGGACTTGTTATACAGCTCTGATTACCGCCTTACCTCCTATGGGGACTATAACGCCCCAATATACTTCTGTTTATAATAGTTTGTCTTCCACACAGTATGAGAAAAATCTAACCACACTGGTTTATTACTCCAATGACTCATATTTCGTTTTTATCACTTTAATGTTGATGCCGTTTCGCCGGTATATTTTCGGGACCATGTCCCACCGTGTTGTACCGCTGACTTGTCTCTTATCAATGACCGGGCTTCGGTATTTATATGACGGGTGTGCCACCTGCTGGAGCGTCATCGTTCCTCCTGACCAATCACAGCAGTGCACCCGCTGACACTGTGGAGCTTGGGCTCTCCGCGGGTCTTTGACAAGGTGGTGCAGGCGGCGGCCGGATGTGGAGGACGCTGAGAGTCTCACCTATTATGACTTGGAGAAGGACTGCCCGTTCACCGTGCCGACCATGGACATGTGACACTTTTGCCTGGACTCTCATTTTTACACTTTTTTTTTTGCCATTGACTTCTAATTTTACTCGCTCATCCACAGCATGACATGAGGTAAGTGGTTGTTGTGGCTGTTGTGATTGTTTTCAACCATTAATATGGTTATCTTTTCATTTTGTGAATATTTCCCCACAATAAGTGAATGACTTGAAGTCACAGAACTCGCTTTACTTTGATCTAGCCCTTTGCGCATTTGGCGTCCATGTGCATCACGTCTCGAAGATGACATGTACTTTATTTTTGTGATCGGTGCGAGATGACATTAAGCTGCTCTCATGTACCAGGCGTCCAAAGGGGCTATTTATTTGAGCAATTACCGCTTATCGGATGAGGCATGTATCTGCTCAAGCAAGTTGGAGGGGGTGGAAAAAGTGCTGCTCTCCTCCGCTAAGATGCCTTGGTCAGCATCTTCTGCCCATCGCTGCGTGCTGTGAAAAATAACTTCCCTTTAGAGATGCTCCGTTTTGAAAAGGCAACGTTGGCTTTCCAAGTTGTTTCCTCCCTAGAGGAAAGTTTATAAAAACAATAAAAAAATGCATTTTGACATTTTTATTTTTTAATTTTATTGTTGTACTTATCGGATATCAAACATCAGATATTGCACTGCTGCAGGGAAAGGGCAAAATGATTTGTGTCCTTACATGGCGAGTGGTAGTGTTTCATGTATTGGGGTTATTTAACTATTTATTTATGATGTCCATAGATGGGAATGCGAAGGAATGTTCCCTCTCAGTGACCTGGGGCTTCTCTGACATTGTGCGGGATAATGAATAATGAGAGGGAGAATGGCATCCGTGCCACTGAACAAATATTTTCCTTTTATTCTGTGTGTGTAATTGTTTATAGCTGAAGCTATAGAGCACACATCTGAAAAGAAAAAACATGTCTAATATCAACCCAGAAGTAGTCCTATGTGTGCGCCAAAGTCAATTGTTGAGTATTATGTTGAATATAGCAACAGGTCAGCATGTTATTCTATCAAATCAGGAGCAGAGACAATGCAAAGGATCAGCCAAGTCAAGTTTTTATGTCATCTTGTGTGGTGTGATAGGGTTGATTATGTTTGGATGATATAAATGACCTTCCATTCACTGTGTGTCGGAGAGAAAGAGTGAAGGATACTTGCAATAATGAAAGTGAGTTTGGAGAGAAAGAGCAATAGAGCCTTTGTGGTTTTATGCTTTCCTGTCAATATCAGTTGAAAAAAATGTTTCTTTGGGCTTACTTCCAATGATAGATGACTTTGTTGTACTGGATCCTGCTGCTATATTGATCATTTTTGTGACCCCCCTCCATTGGCTGTGGGTGGATGATACTACATTATTGACTGGTCATAGCAACAAGGATGGGTGACTGAAACAACAGTGGAATGACAGATTCTAGTTGCTCCTTTCCAACGTTCCCAATGAAGTGAATGGTTGGAGCCTTGAAGGCTGTTTCTGGGTTGTGAAGCCAATAAATTAACCCCCTTCTGATAAAAGGAGCAAATAAAGATGACAAATACATCAAGATGCTCTAATAAGTCTGATTTAACATAGTATTTGGTTTGTTAACAATCCGTGTATTTCATTGTATTTTAGGAAAAATACCATTCTCTTTACAAAGGGTTTTGGTTCTGTAGGAATTTGTTTTAGAATGTTTAAAGCTGAAATCTGTGATTTTCTCTAGAAATATAAATAAGAAGAATTTAATGGGAGATACAATATTAATGATTCCTTTATCCACTTGGACCATCAAGTTAGTTTGCATGATACTCATCATAGTTGGAGACACTTTCTTTGCCATTGGCTGGCTGAGATATAGACTGAATCAGTAGCAAAAGGTTCCTTCTCAAGCAGGAAAAAGGGTTGAAATGTCATGATGATGTGGCAACAGATCATCTACCGTTTCTGTGATGGATGTTGCAGTAGAACAATATTCCCATTCAGTTTGTCATTAATCGTAACACATTAGATTGGTTGAGGAATATTATGGTGATGTTGATGATGTTGGTGATATTAGCTGAATTAACGTTGGACTGAGGATGCCCTTTTTACAACAGTGGGAACTATTTACTGCAGAGCTGACTGCACCCAAGTGTTGATGGCTGCTACACCTGGCGTGTAGTTCTCACTGCCAGAGGGAGACAGATCAGGGATATTGTAGATTTCATTTGGCCTCCATCCCCACAACATGGGGACTAATCCTGACGTGCAAAAAAGGACCTCATCTTTCAATGTCAGCATTTTTATACAAGAGATGATAATGAACTAATCCTATTGTGAATTACTGTTACTAAATTTAATACAGGGTCCTGTTTTTTGAGGCAACCAACCTTCAAGCCACAGGCCACTGCTGCTAAGGTGAAAATCTCAAATTGCTAAATATTTTTTTGAGATTTCTTGATACCTAAAACATAGTATGTCACTTTAGTGTCAAAAAAGCTGTCATGACATCATATGGTGATAAGCTACACTGAATTGTGTCTATTTCCAAAAAAGCTTTTACATTCGACATCAGAATCTGCCTACTTATTTTTATTGTTTGAATGAGATGTTGCGGGTGTTGCATCATCACAAGTCACCAAGACATTTGATAGGTACTGCATATCATCTCATCAAACTAATAAACTACTTTTAATCATGTAAACTTGCTAAAAATATATTTTTTGCAATTTTTAAATTGATTCAGCGTGGTGACCTAGTGATTAGCCCTGTTGTTCTGCAGCAAGAACGTTTTGTGTTCAAATCCCAGGCCGTCCCAGGTCATGTGGAAGTTGCATGTTCTCCCTGTCTCTCTGTGGGTTTCCTGCTGGTGTTCTGGTTTCCTCCCATTATCAAAAAGGCATACATGTTACAGTTCATACTCCTGCCTGTGCCCCTGAGCAAAGCAATAGGAAAAATACCTGGAGCTGGTCACCAGACGTTCCAGCTGCTCACTGGTGCTATGCACCAGGATGGGTAAAATACAGAGAACAAATGTACAATGACAAATAAATAAAGGTGTTTTTTTAATAAAGAAGTGTATTTCTTATATTGGAGCGCAACATTGTTAACACTACAATGAAGAAGTAGAAAAGGCATCACAAGACAAAACATCCAGGTCCAGAGAGTATCCAGACAAATATAGCAGGCATCGTGAGCCTCAGGCTATAGCATTGCCTAGTACCACCAGGCCATGTTTAAAGCAAGCAATAGCAGACACTGATGGGTATTTTACAGGAGTCAGCTGGACAAACAGACTGGCTAACTCCCCCATTGGGTTTCATTAGTGCTCGTCTTGATGTCAAAGCCTGTTTAATCCACTTTCTCAGCCATGCAGACCTCGACAGAGCAGAGCTCAGTGCCTATCTTTAGATAGCATGAGGGCTCAACCTTTGCAGTTGAGTGAGTTTAACCATTGTATGAATCCCACATTTTCAGAAATATATCATATAAACGTATTTGTATTGATGGTACATGGTGCTGCTTTTATGCCATATACCTTTTAATGTTGCTGTGAAAAGTTGTGTTAATGATTCAACTTCAATGAACAGAAGGGAAAAAACCCGTTGTTGCTGCCCAGTTGTATTGGATGCTTTGGAAACATGGAATTGAGGGTCAATGTATCTTGCTGCAATTTAGAGTTTTGAAGTATGTTATTTCATTCTTCAGCGACACCTACAGTTAACACCTGCTGGCTCCAATAAGCTCTAAGAAGCCTGTACAACATTATTTGTTCTGGCTGGAAGATGGACTGTGTCATCCTAAAGAGACTTCTCAAAAAGCCCTGGCCAACTTTTAGCTCCACTAAGATGTATGGCATGGTCAAATTGGTGTTGCTATTTATTTATCTTAATTTTTGTGGATGACTGACCAATTCATCCTCAAACCCGGTCTCGAGAAACACTTGCAAATTTTAGTTGCATGTTCCTTACTGTTCCTTAGTGGTGCAAAACACCCCCCCTCCTGTTCTCAAGTGAGTAGTAGATATGGAGCCTTAGTATGTGATTACAGTAAGGGGCCTTAAAAAGTGACTGTGTTGCATTGTAATGTGTCTCTACTTCCCTGGCTACTACTGTGGTAGCCCCTTGTTCACAAGGCCTGCCTAGTTTCAGAGGCTCTGTCATGGGGGAGACACTGACAGACTTTACAAGTCTAATAGGAAGTTTGGCTTCCTAACTTATCATTGTCTAGAACATCTTCAACCTCTAGTTTTTCTGAGACATATTGGTTCATTGATAAGTTGAGTAAATCTCATCGTGTGACACTAGTGATACTGCTTGAGAGGAGTATCGCACGGAAAAGAAAGAAATCTTGAGGGTTTTTGTATCAACACAACCTGCTCCATGGAAAGATTTGTGTGTCCATAATCTAAATCATAATCAATAAATTGGGGGTGGTGATTTTGAATAATTTTATGGTCCCCTTCATCTAATTAAGTGCTACTGACTTTTTGATCAATGTTATTTAATACCGGTGGGTTATATTGCTTTTATGGTAGGCATAACATGTGTGTTAAATTGACACACATTGTTCACACTGACCTTTAGCAAATTTGAAGCTTAGCTTGAACAGTCAGTCCCATAGAGGTCATCAACAGCTCTCCACTGAGCTGTTGATGACGCCGCTCTGTGTTTGCTTTAGGATATTGTGTATGTTCAGCATACAACAATTAGTGAGCACGCACACATACACACCTCTCTCACTCACTCACACACATGAATGAAGCTATTGGAAGTGAGCTAGTTCAAAGGTCAGCCATTGTAGTAGAGAGGATGGGGGATTTATGGAGCCAGACTGGATACCAGTGATGTTATGTACTATATCTAAGTGCTAAGATAGTTATTTTATTTTATCAAACATGATGCTGATGGTGTACTTGAGTTTGGCCGCCCAGACTGTCGATGTTGCATTAGAAAACAGTCAGCCACAGAATTGCCATTCAAATCCCAGTATTTACATTATGCTTGAATACATCTACAGAGTCCACTCCACAAAGTGCTTTTGGATT
>OMLC01072949.1:10454-23887 GCA_900302585.1 Regalecus glesne
ATTGTGTGTACTGACATGAGATTTGCATCGCTACCTGAGTGTGTCAAAGGCTGGCTGTGCCCACAGTATAGATATACCTGTGATTTCACATGACTTTTTGTGTAGGAAGCCCGACTTTTGAGTCTGTTCATAAGCAGCTGGTACCTACTGGAGTCTTATACCTTATTCACACTTAATATTATGTTCATTTAGCTGACATTAATGAGGTCCATCTTCCTGTCAGGATTAGTCCATACACACACACACACGCACACACACACACACACACAATTTTAATTTAGCCTTACCTCACATGTTTCTGTATCAAGGTCTCCAAGCCAAAGTTTAATGTTACGTGCATGTACTTTTACAACCGGAGTGACAGTTGTTTGGTTTGATGGTGTTGTGCGGCAAGCTGTAATCGAGAAAGAGCATCCCGGCGTAGGTGTTGGGTCTCTCCAGGTGAGAGGGCCATGGTGAGAGCCACACAAATGGTATCAGTTGATCTGCTTGCCCAGTAGGCAAACTGGTGTTGGTCTAGCTCAGCTGGGACAGTGGATTGTACTATATAATAAGAAATTGGCACACAGGGACCTACTGAGATAAAGAGATGTTTTCAAATCCACAACACAAGTCGGACCCTGATACAACACATGTACCTTTACATATAATGTACTTTATTTATTGAATCATATGCTCCAGATGTCCATAATATAAAGATATTAAAACTCTTCAGCATCTTTTTACAGTCAACAATCTCAAAGATAATATATTTTACAGTCTATTATCAATATGCTGCTGCTTTATCTATGTACACTTTTTGCTTTTATTCTTTTACACATTTGACATATTTAAACCAGATATGGGTCATGTGAGAACCCATATGATTGTGCTGCATTTACACAGGAATAGAAAGACTTATATTTTGTTGGCCTAGGGTTAAGGTTGCATTTGAGTTATGGAGGGAGAAATATAAAACTGTAGTAGTGTAGATCGGATCAGGGGGAGCATTCAGATGCACATGCAGGGAAAATGTTTGCCCACAAGTCAAATGTGTAAATGCATATTAGGGCTCGTACAGGGGACACACTAGTCATCTCAAAAGACATATCATGAGCCACACAGCTCCCCCCTGTCCCTTTCCTCCAGCTGCAGTTGATGTGCAAAGAATCAACCACATGGTGGCACCCCGGAGCAGGATGCTGGTGACAGGGAGGAGTGATCTTTCCCTCTATGATCACCGGTGTGTTTATGACTGGAAATGGCAGAAAAACGGTTTAGACTCAGTCAGATCAGCTTTAAGTGATCACGAGTGCCAGAGATAACCAGAGCTGTTGAAAAGTGATATGAACTCTGGCCCTGATCAATATTTTACTTCTGATCCGTGGACACTAATTAAGACTAGTGCACCTTGGGAAGTGATGAACCAGAGGCTGTGAGTTCAAATCCACCATGGGACATCAGGAAGGGCATCCAGCCTTAATCCCCCAAGCTCCATCTAAGTCAGTTTCCATCCCCACTTATGATTGAATTGACTTAGGTTGTTGATTTGTAAAAGTGGGTTTTATGCATATTCCATTGTTCTCTTTTGTGTGTACAGTTGAGGGGTTTTGACCAGTGGGGGAAAAAGAAAAACTA
Source organism: Regalecus glesne (assembly GCA_900302585.1). Classification (NCBI taxonomy): domain Eukaryota; kingdom Metazoa; phylum Chordata; class Actinopteri; order Lampriformes; family Regalecidae; genus Regalecus; species Regalecus glesne. The sequence goes on from OMLC01072949.1 coordinate 12,072, forward strand.
GGAGTAAACTTGGCTCAGTCCCCATATTTAATAGCCAGCTTAAAAATGGTCAGAATTAGCTTTACAGATCATATTCTTGTGTACACACAGTAAGAAATCTCCATGTTAGAGAACATAGGAAAACCAAAAGATCTCCTTATTTATATACATTTACAAAATAGCCACGTTTTTTTTTCTCATCAGCACATTTCATTGCTATGTGATAATGGCCCGGTGGAACAAGGATGACGGAATTCAAACTTTCCTGGGTACCCTTAAAATATCTTACTTGTCTGTTTCTTCACAAATATCTACCGGTCCCTTTTGTCTTTTGGAGAATAACTGTCTCCATCACAAGTTCAGTGGAAGTCAAATTTACGTCTTCACAGTGATCATAAACTATTTCCTAAACCAGTTCGAAAACAATGTGGTAATTCAGTGCTTAAATGAAATCACAGTTTTACAGTGTCGTGCTCATGGTGATCTCTGTAAGATGTAATGGTGTCAAACGGTGCCGTTCGTCTCACTTTGTTTGTTTTTCGGTTGTGTGTGTAGATGATGGGTCATGAGAATGTGGGAGGGTGCTTTTTATATTCGCAAATGGAGGAAAAGCATACAAGCTTGCTACCGCCCTTGCCATCGTCTAAGTATTGGGTTCACTTTCCTGAAATGGAAACATGTCAAACTCAAATGATTCATAAGTGATTACTCATTTCTTTCCCGTTATCTTGATCCATCATGGAGATCTCTGACTTAGCAGTGCCACCCAGTAGTTCAACAGAGCAACATGTCAAGTCAATCATGTCAAGTCAATTTATTTTTATAGCCCATTATCACAAATTAGCCTCAGTAACACAATATCCTGTCCTTGGACCCGCACGCATTGGGTAAGGAAATCCCCTAGAGGTCGCTGTTTCACATCATTACAGAAACTACCTTTAAATAGGACACAGTCTTTAGTCAAGATATTCTTTTCAACATACTAGAGAACCTCTATCTGGCTGTGCTCTGACATTAATTGTTTGATTTTCCCTGTTTTGTAGCAGAGATGAGAAATGTATTAAGGAATCTGATTGTTTTTGTCCCTGAGTCAGTCTACTATGATTTATTGTGTTAGGATTTAGCACCATGCTTCCTCTAGCTTTGTGTCTGCTTCGGTCAAGGAAACAGCCAAATGACTTGTAGCTAGGAGACGGAACATGGAGCAAACAGGCAGTTTGGATGAGGAATAGTCCCACTTTTTCCAAATTTCTTCCACTTCTTTTAGCTGAAATCCTGAACAGTGGTCCGATGAAATCGGCTTAAGATCCAGGCTAATTAAGGCCGACCACTCTTCTTAAAATATGAGACCCACCAGAAAGACCTGCTTTGGGTCTTTAATTGTAGTTTAAAAGCGCTGCTGTACAAAGTTGGTCCAAGGTCCATCTGTCTGACAGAATACTATAACACTATTTTACTGTACATATATATATATATATATATATAGAGAGAGAGAGAGAGAGAGAGAGAGAGAGAGAGAGAGAGAATATTATAATATTAAAGCGAAGCTATCTGAGGCGATCAACGCGTGTTACACAACGCACCGGTATTCCTGTAGCAAACACACGCGTGGAGGATCATTACTTGTGGATGAAGTCCCGCCGGGTGTGTAGGACGCAGCAGCAGCAGCAGTAGCACAAGAAGAAGAAGAAGAAGAAGAAGAAGAGCACTTCGGTTTCCCTCATTTAGAGCGAAAATCAGAAAGGAGTGCAGATCAGACCGACGCGACTGCTTCCACCACCACTGGCCAGCAGAGAAGGACCGTGGTTTTCCTGTACCCCAGCATTGTCCGCCTGTGCGGGGTTGGTGGGAAATGGGTACGCTGGTCCGTGGGATCTGTGGACTTATCCTCTCTTTGACGCTCACATGCCAGCTGGTTACTGTAAGTGAATAACTTCATGAAATGCTTACACACTTTTTCTCTATCAGCCTACTCTGCTCTCAGAAGACAGCTTTTCTCGTTTCGTGTGCTCACACGTGGACTGATTCAAACTCCCTGGACTTTATGCTAGCTGTTGACGGCTCTGAGGGCAAGGTGATGGTGGTTTATGCGGCGTTTTTCGCCGTTGGGCAGTGTGGGAGATATTTTAGGTCCAGAGTCACACTATAGCTGCACTATGTGTATACAGAGATGCGTTTTGAAGTAATCGGACAAACTAGAGACTCGAGTTGAGGCAAGCTGGTCTAATTCGGTCCACAGAAACAAGCTATTCATAGTCTAGCCGGAGCCTTCGAGTCCTAAACTTTCTCAAACTTGCACCTTGCGTTGCCCACTCTGAGCACTGGCTCAGGAGCGGCCGTGAAGCTGAATGAGGGCTTTAATTTGTGTGATGAATGTGCGTTTGTGAACAGGCTTGATCGTGTGGTCATTTCGTAGCAGGTTGACCTGACCCCATTTTCACCCATACAGTCCCTTTTGCTCTCTGGACATGATATTGTCCTATTATGCATGTTCAGATTCTCACTGTTTAGTAGAAACCGGTGCTCATTTACAAAGCTGATGCCCCCTCATGACTGTAAAACATGTTAACAGTTGAGTTCATGGGTTAATTCCCATGCATGCATGCTACGGTAGTAGCCACTACAGTATATGGCATGAATCGGTGACCTTTCACTGGTTTCGTGGGCAGACCATGCACCATTATGTGTTTGCCTAATTGCGTAGATGAATGATGGTGCGGCAGCTTGTCTTTAAGCTTCTATGTCTGGTATGGATTGTATAGACAAGGACCACTTGCTCCTGTTGAGAAGGCAGCCCCCACCCCACACACAGACGCAGATCATGTTTGATCTCTCACCTCCGTGTCCTCCAACATACCCTGATGTCACAGAGGTTCCATCTGTGATCCTGTTTTCAGTATCCACAGCAGAGCCTTTTGAGAAATAGGCAGTTTTGAAAGAAGCCAGGGAACACACATGTTTCACCTGTTTGGCCGGGTGTATGGATTGTGATGGTGATGTTGAGAAAGTACACCAGTGACCCTTTGCAGAGATGAAGATCCGCGCAGAAGCTGTTTTATGGCAATGGCCGACAGATGTGCAACGTTGTGGGTTGCCATCATCGCAGCGTGGACCTGAGTGGTAATCAGCAGAGTTGGGTAGATCTACGGTCACGTGTTGTCTCATGATGTGACGAGACAGTGTAGTAAAAGACAAGCTGACTTCCGATCTAAGCAGAGTCTTTGTGCAGAGACTTTGTGCACAGTAGGCTGTACTGCACATACCCCACCCCTCCATCTAAACCCAACCGCACACGTCCAGTAGAATCAGAATCAGAACATCGGCTGTGTAGGTTTTCACATGCATGGAGTTTGACTTCGGCACGTGCACACGTCCAGCCGTTATTTGCTCAGCTTTATGTGACCGCTAGCATGAGTCCGTTGTGTCGAGGCCCGAGCCGTCACCTGGATCCCTGACCGTCCAGAGCAAAGCCCAAGAGGACCTACATCTGCGGTGTGTTGACGTTGAGATGAGGTGGACTCCTGTTTTAACCACAACCTCAGTGACTAAGAATAACAATACTGGCTTAATTGAATTATCTGGAACCACAGGCATCTGTTTCTTGCATTATGAGTTTGAACCTTGGCAGGCTGAGGCCGGCCTGGCTGTCTCTTTGATTCAATTAGGGCCCGTGCACTGATGTTGCTATGGCCTCTCCTTTCACGTCGCTGGAATGCGAGGGTCATTCTCATCAACTCAGACAATCCAAGTCAATAAGAACACGATGGGAACGAGCTCCCCGCCGCAATTGGGGACCAGGATCCTGCTGTGAACCACCAGTAGTGTCAGAGGGACAAGTTATTCTGGTTGAGTTTCCTATTCATGAGGACTGTATGAGAAACTATGCAAGATGGATGTACGGGTAGCGCCCGTGCATTAGGTTGTCTGGTAATCACGAAGGTTGATGGTTTGATCCCCAGCTCCTTCAGAAAGCATGTTGAGGTGTCCTCGAGCAAGACACTGAACCCCTAACGGCTCCCCGAGTGCTGCAGCTGCCCGCGACTCCTACATAACAGGATGGATTAAACGCTGAGGACGTATTTCATTGTACGGACACAATGACCAAATAGAGTGGCTTTCCTTATGGCTGAACTGTCTGGGGGCCATAAATAGTTATGCGTCAAGCACAGATTTCATGTTTATTCCCCTCTCGTGTGTGCTAATTCCAGCCATGATCCAGCCACTGATATTTTCTCCTCCAGGTGAGGGGGACGTGCTTGCTTTGGCTCGAGCTGACAGGGCGGAGGGCCTCGCACTTTGCATCCTTATATTAACGCAGTGTGAAGTCACTTTGTTTTCTGGTGTATGACATCAGCTCCGTGAACACTACCGTTGATAAATTTGGCCCAGAGATTACACCCCCAGTATAGAGCGCCACAAGTGCCCCCCTGACTTCAGCGAGTCTGGCCTGTGGTTGTGGGGGGGTTAGCCTGGATTCCTGTGTCAGCCCTGTCTACAGGCCACGCAGCCTTGTCACGATGCACACTCTCCCCTGCCCTGGTGTAAGTCATCACTTTTATGCTCCGCTTGATGTTGTGCAGCGCCGGTTTGATTTGGCGGCTAGACCCAGATGGGATGTGCTGTGCAGAATAAGCAACGTGGACGGCTCACCGTGTGTGGGGCTTTGCCTTTTTTAGGGTTGACTACCTGGTGCTTAAATCCCATTCAAAGTCAATGAGGACTCCAAGGGTCTTTGGAGAACAGCAGTGCAAACACCAACCCCATCCCGTAGTTTGAACAGTCAGGAAGGTCTGACCCTTCACCTCCTCCACTCCCCCACCTCCTTACACCCCCTCCACACACACACACACACACGCAGCAACCACCCTGTTGAGATAATTGGTCGAAGACCTTGCTCGGTAAACACCACATTGTTGAGTTATAGCCGCGGAGCAGAGGCCATCTTGGCTGATGGGACAATGGTGTGCTGAAGTGGCTTGCTCCTCCTCGAGCACATTGGCACATATGGAGTGCAGACGGGCAGGCAGGCCGGGCTGCATTTGTTGACTGCAGTGAGGTGTGACTGGAGGCCTGTGCAGAGGTCAGAGAGGTGAGGACTCTGAACCTGACTCTGCTCCACTCTTCAGCAGGGCCTCGTCCAGATTTACACACAGCCGAGATTAGCGCCCTGGTGCTCTCACTGCACCGCTTCTCACCATTCTAATGGGAAGCAGAACTGTTTATCCATGTGCGCAGAGAGATGGAAATTGTCCCACTGAGCTGGCGGCATGTGATCTATAAATTTCTGTCAATGAAGAAAACAGCCACTAATAAGCAGAACGTAGAAAAGCCAGAATACGTTCGAGGTATTTCAGGGTGTGATCACGTGTGTGTCCTGGAGAAGTTAAGAGATTCTCGCAGATGTTCACGTTCAGCCAGCTGCACCATTTCCAACCACAGCCAGAGGTCCATAGTTAGTGGGTCATAATTGGCTAAGCCTCACATGGGTATAAGGGTTAGGTTGGATAAAGTATTCTGAGTTCACTAGTGTCCCCCTCTGGGCCGTCCAGGCCTCTTGGTTAAGTGAAGGGAAAGTACTCTGCTTCATTCTCCTCTGATGGCCAAGCACTGTGCTTTCCCCACCAGACCATGATGTGTGGACTAGTGAGGGCTAGTGGTCATGTGACTTGGAGGAGACACATGCTACCACTTCCTCCTTCCTGTTGATGTTCTAGAGGGGCATCAAAGAGACTGACCCAGCGGTAGGTAACTCAGGGAATTCAGGTGGGGGAAAAGGGACAAACTTAAAATAAATAAAAAATGATGTTCACGCATTTGTCGATCAGGTCCTCTTTGGATCACAGAACCCTGACTGCATTCAGTTTGGGTGGGTGTTTCCTCCACCTTCTTCTTTTACCCTTCTCATCCATTCAAAATGCTAATTCCCTCCAAATCTCCTCATACAATACAGTGTTCTTCTGAGACTGAGGGATTGCTCGGCTTTCAGGTGTGCCGCGGCCTTGTTGGACAGAGGTACAGACTCCAAACACAGCTGCGACTCCGGCGGTACACAGGCGGCGCGGTGCATGTGCTGACATGAGCCTACATACTCGCAGCACTGCCAGCTGCAACAAGAGACACGCTCTCTCCCCTCCCATCCCTTTATCCAGCGAGGACCTTCCCCACAGCCACGTCTTTTGATGCCCTTTGATTCAAGTCATGTCACAGACCGCCACTTTGGTGTTATCAGTCAAGTCAGCCATTTTTGTTTTCCTCAGCTCATAATTGCCTCGGTCTGTTATTATGCTGGACATTTTGTTTCCCACCCATCACCTCTGGAAAGGTTGATGGCAGCGGTGACGTAGGGAGGAGCAGCGTTCAGAGGAGGTTTTACTTATTTGTCATTGTTCACACAACAAAATGTGTCCTCTGCATTTGACCCATCCTGTTGGATAGGAGCAGTGAGCAGCTGCAGGATCCGGGCAGGAACTCCAGTTCTTTTTCCTACTGCCTTGCTCAGGGGCACGGGCAGGAGTATTAACCCTAACACGCACGTCTTGTTGACGGTGGGATGATATCGGAGCACTCAGAGGAAACCCACACAGACATGAGGAGAACATGCAGACTCCACACAGAAAGGACCCGGGACGGGATTCGAACCCGGGACCTTCTTAGTGAGAGGCAACAGTGCTAACCGCTGCACTGCTGTGCCGCCCCACAGAGAGATGAGACATGGGGGGGGGGCTGAATACCAGCTCCCACACCAAATCCCAGAGGCAACATATCCTCAGTGATGACAGCTGTGAACAGAGGTGGGCGATGCGGAAAAGCCACAATTCTCTTTTGATGCCAAATCTTGCATCCACAGCAGAAAACGTCCTACCTCTCCGTAAGACCGGCAATGAGTAGTCAAAGCATGTGCATGGAAAATTCAGCAAATTTTCCAAAATTCCGCATGGAAAAATCCGTGTACGCCGAAGTAAAAGAGAAATACATGGTTGATAGAGGCCCCGTGGCTCATCCTGGTGGACCTAAGCGTTCCTACATATTGCCCCTCATACTGGTTTTATGGAGCCTCAGGTGTCATAAACCTGAAAGGGGTGCACGGGGAGGTCACAGGATGATTTAAGGACAAAACAAGCCATCCAGAATGCAACCGGTTATCTGGAAGAAGGGCTCAGATGGAGAGAAACAGGATGAGTTAGTGTTCCTATCGATCAACACTGAGAGACAGTGTCTCAATGCCGAGATGTAAATGTGTTCCAGGCAATGCCTCACCGAGTTGTCAACTAAAACAAGGGTTCTCCATTGTGGGGGAGAAACAGGTTCTCCTGTAGCTCAGGAGGAAGGGGCGGGGGGTCATTTAGTAATGGGAATATTGGTGGTTCGATCCCCGGCTTCCTGCAGAAAGTGTGTTGAAGTGTCCTTGAGCAAGACACTGAGCCCCCTGACTGTTCAAGCCCTGGGATGGAGCGTCGACCTGTGCAGGCTGTTTCCCTGCGTTTCACCCGGTGAGCTCTGGGATAGGCTCCAGCATGACTCCGGGATCTGACTTCGGCTAAACGGTTGATGATGGATGTGCAAAAATGGCATTTGAACAAAAGATACGTCTGAGATTTGGTTTGCTGCTGTGTGTTTGTTTTTCTATCCTTCTGGGGAAATGCTTCATGCTCACATGTGTCTGAGCTTGATTTAGGTTAATTGATTTTTTTTGATTTTTTTAAAAGGATTTCTGCAGATAAAGAAATACCCTTACTAGTCATTCTGTCTCACACTCGGTCTCCTCCTGCCCTCTGTGTGTCTCTTTTCAGCTCGATGGAAACCTTTGCATTGTCTTAGTGGGCATTTCCCCCCTTTGGCTGTACTTTAGTGGTCTCCTCTCGTCAGAGCTTCATTGACATGCTAAGTTGAGGGAGGTACACTCTCCCCGTGTGCCCTCTGGAATCTCCCACCATCTAGTGCACGGATGGAAAGTCACTTGCTGCTCTCCTCGTGTGAGAGGAAGCGCAGAGCCTCTCTGTGTGGAGTTTCCATGTTCTCTCCATGTCGGCCCGGGTTTCCTCCAGCTGCTCCGGTTTCCTCCCACCATCAAAAAGACATGCTAGGGTTAATGCTCCTGTGCCCCTGAGCAAGGCAGTAGGAAAAAGACCTGGAGTTGGTCCCCGGGTGCTGCAGCTGCTCCCTGCTCCCATACAACAGGACGGGCTGAATGCGGATGTTTCATTCCATGTCTGCACAATGTCAATAAATAAAGTTCCTAGGTTTCTCATCCTTTGCTTAGTATCTCCTCCATTTGCACAGGGGCTGCACACATCTGCATGAAGGACTTGTAACATGGGCTGCAAAGGGAAAAGAGACTTCACCGACCAAGTGTGCTTGTTAAAAGGAATCCCATTATGCTTCTTCCATGTGGTTTGAACTAACTAAGGGTGGTCCAACCATCCCATTGACCTGTTAACAATTAACTTGACTCATTGCGTCTCATCCAACAGAGAAGATGATTTCCAACCTCGCTGAATGCGGAGGAATAGGCCCTGCCTACATTTCCCTCTAATGTCAGACAAGTCTCTACCGGTGAGACACAGCAACTGTCCTCTGCTGCACTCGTGCATACATTCTTGAGAAGATGCAGGTTCTCACCAGCTGTGATGTTCATAGGGAGGTGGGCAAACGGTGTTTCAGTGCTCCGTGAGATCGAGGGACTGAATGCATTCCGTGTTAAAGGGTGATGATGAAGTCGGAGCTCTTAATGCTCTATTTTCCCTTTTTCTCGTGGGATCCTGCTCCGATCCGGCTGCGCTGATAAGCGACCTAGCTAAAAGTCCATCCTGTCCTCTCCCGTCCAGCCTCTGGGGGAAGACGTCATTATTGTGCATTAATCATTTCCAAACATTTGCACACAGGCTCAGCTGCAAGCTCCACACTGCAGGCCCATGTTCTACTCCGACCAGCACATGTTACCGAGCAGCCGTATGCTGCACCGCGACCGCAACTGCGCCAGGCTTAGAGAGCAATTGTCTTTTGCGGACCCCACCGAAATATGTTGGTTTGCATCTGGCTTTCCCTGCTTATGGAAGTGTTTAGCTCTCATGTCAGCACACTGGGTCTCCCCTCCAACCCCCACCTCCCTCAGGCTGCAGAGAGGCCCTCCAGAGAGATCGGAGATAAACTCCCGTGAGAAGAGCACCGGCCTGCACTGTGTTAGCACGTCGGCCGATGCATCATGAGATATCACAATTCATTCTCTCTTTTATGTGCACACAGACACACACACACCCACACACACAAACACACACACACACACACTCACTCTTTGGTTTTTCTATACTCGTGAGGATCCAAAGTCAGTATATTTACTCCTCTGACCCTAACTTTAACCCTTAATCCCTGTCCCTACTCTTAGATTAAAAACTATAATTGGTCCACATAAGGGTAGCTGAATAAGTACACACACATACACTGGTTTTTCTATATTGGTGAGGACCTTAATTCAATGTGTTCATTCCTTGTCCTCTAATGTTAACATTAACCTTGCTTTAAATTTAACCCTTACTTTCCCTTGACATAATCCCAATTTTAACCCTTAATCCCAGCCCCCAATTTTATGATGAAAAACAAATTTGTCCTCACAAGTAAAGCTGAACAAGAACACACACGCACAGCACAACTACCATGCGAACCCCTCGTACCTCGGACCACGTAGCCATCACTATTTAGACGTGGCACTTCCTGTGTGATGAGAGAGGAAATCTGGCCAAGTGATTTGCTTCGTCATAGGATATCTTTAGATTCGCGCGGACACGGGCCGCCGCTAAAGAAGCCACCGGCAGCCCATTGTCTCAGTGCTTCGGTTTGTGACGGTCCGGGACTTCTGACCCTTGCTGAATCCTCATCCTGTTGAGGAAATGAAGCCACTGGGCACTTCCTGTGTGCAGTGCACCACATGTCCTGTTCTATACATGAGCAATAACCTACGTTTGTTGTGATTGCACCCTGCATACTCACTTGATTCCTCCTCCTCTTAAAGGAAAAAAAAAAGAAGTCCGTCTCCTCTCCCGGGGTCTGCTCGGATACATACGAAAATCCCCAAATCTTCAGTCGGGGCCAATTTTCCGAGGGACTCCTTATCTCATCAACAAGGCATTCTTGCATGTCCCGTGCACCTCCAGGCAGCCTTCTCATGTTGAGGAAACAGTCAGGGACGCTCATTTTCAGATTGTACTTCTACACGAGGGGAACCAAATTCGTTTCTCTAGTATCTCCTCTGCGGCCATGTTGTTCAGCAGCAGATTTGCTGCTACACAGAAGCTTTTACGGAGTTATTCTGTAACCTGGTAAATAACATGCTGCGGTTGGAGATTAGACAATCCTCACTGCAGCGCGGCCTACTGCTGTTATTTCTCTCACAGGTCGACTGATATTTGAATTTCCAGCAGAGCCTGTCTCAGCGCACACGTGCTGCTTATGACTTGTTGGGAGATACTAGCTTCCATCCGGGATGGCTTTTGAAGATACAGGTGCTCGGTTAATAGGCAGGCTACCCCGTGACTGTGGAACGTCTCTGATTCGAGCACACACTTTGATTCTCATCTTGCGTTTTGAATGGGAGGTGTAGCATCTGATCTGATTGGACAATCTTGCATTTTCCTGGTTTTCTTTCCCACGGGCGTCAACAGCGAGCGAGGCCTATGTATCAAAGCAACCAGAGTTGATCCGTGAGGACAGCCCAGGACTGCATCAGATGTAACTCGAAATTCATCCAATCGGATTTGCAGGGATTTAAAAAAATAAAAAAATAAATTGCAATTGCAATTTTTTTTTAAAGCTTTTTTTTTTTTGCGCTGACTTGTCATGCCCCCCCCTCCACCCCTACCCCTACAGTAATGTTAGACTTCCTGTGTGGAACAACAAGGCAGTGTGTCTTGTAGTTGGCAGGTTTGGCACAGGCTGGCTGGCTGGAAAGAGACAGTGGTTTTCATGGTTCATCCCCTTCTGAAAAGATGGGAAGGCTCACGAGAATTCCCTCGGACGGATGCGGTCGCTGAGTCTCGGGAGAAGTCGCGGGGATGAATGAATGTCCAATCTTTTGATAAGGATGGTATGTAGATGGTGTGTATGATGGAGCGCTTCACCAGATCGGTATCGTACCCTCTGTGCCTCAAGTCGGTTACCGGTCCCATTGTGACTTCTGAACAGTCTGCAGACACGTTGAATGCACAGGTTGAGGCCAGTGTGGCAGAGAAGCCGGGTTCTCTACACGAGAGGTTTTCTTCCACTTATGTTGTCAATCCAATGAAAATACTAGCATGAGATCTCGGCATGCTAACCAGAAGATAGATTTTGGTAGCCGAGGATCCATCATGTGCCTGGAGGTTTGACAGTATTTGAGAATAGTCTGCCCAGTACCTGGCACGTATGCTGGTGCTGGATGTCGTGGAACCGCTGGTAACGCCAAGGGAATTTCTGCGGTTTGAGACTAAACTGGCCATGTGTAATTTTCTCTCCACCCAAACCATCTGTTGATTCTGAGGACTGAACAGTTATCCAAATACTCTCTGATTATCTCCCGAGCTTGTTTTTAGTGTTTTCCTATGTCGCCTTCCACTTTTTCAAGTCGGATTTCAGCGTTTACGTCGTCTCAACTGTTTATAACCAAGTGTGGAGAGAGACCGGCTCCACCGAAGACCTCAACTGTAGTTTCTACCGGAGCGCCGTCCTCCGTCATTCAGGGACGTGTGCGTTTAAGCCCCACTACTGTATAGGAGCAGTGGGAGGCCGCGGCACCCGGGGAGCAGTCAGGGGTTCGGTGCCTTGCTCAAGGACACTTCAACACGCTTTCTGAGAGAGTTGGGGATCAA
>OMLC01072987.1:4683-15003 GCA_900302585.1 Regalecus glesne
ATATGTCCATCCATCCCACCATCCATCGTCATCCGTTTATCCAAAATTGGGTCGCGGGGGATCTTGAGCCTATCCCCATTCTCATTGGATGAAAGCCAGGGTACACCCTGTATAGGTCACCAGTCTATCACAGGGCAGAGCAGTTAGGGGAACAGTGTCTTACTCAAGGACACCTCGACACGCTTCTCTGCAGTACTAGGGATCGAACCTGCAACCTTCCAATCGCCAGGCGACCGCTCTACCCACTGAGCCATGCCGTCCTATTATATATATGTGTGTGTGTCTGTGTGTATCAGTAATTCAATTGATTTCTTTAAATTATGTGCATTACAAGCATGTTTCGTGTATTATGAGAGGCATTACACTGGCTTGTACTGCACAAGATTGAAATGACTTAAACACACACACACACACACACACACACACGCACACACACACACGCGCACACACACACACACACATAGACACACACGCAGAAACACACATTCAATTTGGATACAAGTGGCCGAAATGGGTTTTCTCAAGAGTGTGTCTGACATCTCCCTCAGAGATAGGGTGAGATGTTCAGTCATCCATTGATGACAATCATTAAGTAGAGCTGCTGCTCTTTTACATTGAAAGAAACCAATTGAGGTGGTCAGGGCATCTAATTAGGATGTCACCTGGTCTCCTCCCTAGTGAAATGTTCTAGGCACATCCATCTGGGAGGAGGCCATGAGGACCAGGTGGAGGGATTCTACCTCCATACTGGCCTAAGATCACCTCAGGATCCCCCAATCAAAGCTGGTCGATGTGGCCCAGAAACGGGAAGTTTGGGGTCCTCAGTTGTAACTGTTACCCGTGTGACCTGATTTCAGATGAGCGGTTGACAATGGATGAACAGAGGGAAATTCAATTCAATTACGTATCTTTTTTATCTTTTTATATATTTTTATCTTATATCTAACAATAAAGGGGCATCTCAGCAAAACAAATTCATGTGTACACTTTTAAATCCTGATTGACAATGAACGTCTTCAATCATTTCTATAGGAAATGTTTTATGCTAGTTTTACAGAGAAGTGGTAAAAACACCACCTTTTAAAACTGACTGCTAATGGCTGATTCTTCTGATGTGTTTGATGGGTGGTATTGGACTTGAATCATCCAATCAGCTTCCTTGTTTCTGTGGAGCTGTGAGGGCCTTTACCCGTCAACAGCTATTTAATGAAGTATACCTGTACATTTAATGCATGGCATGAATATACCTGGATAATAGGTTTGGTTTTCTATCAATCTTGTCACTCATTCAACTCATTCTAGATTTTGAAAATCTGCCATGTAATGAATAACATCTATTTTCGTAAACCAAAAGTTAAAACACATTATCTTCTGTATGCAAATGCAGCCATGTTTGTTTGATATTGATTATGTGGACAAGTGCAATGATCACATGAAGCACGTAAACTTGATTTAAATTGAATAATGCTATATTTCACTCTGATGAATTTTCACCTATTCAGAACCATCAGGCAAGTAAATTATATAATTACTATTATTAGATTAAGACATCTGCCTTCAAAAAGTTATTTTAAGGTTTTTTTCAAACAACTTTACTTCCGTAGATTGAAATGGAAGGTTATCAGAAAGATGAGGTAAAATGAGGTGAGAAGAAAGACATGCACCAAATGTTTTTGAAATAATTCAAACCCTGTTCTTAGTCGAGTGAGTTGACGTGGTGTGTGATAGACTGGCCGAGTATTCAGAATGTGCCTAAAAAATCTGAGAGAAAAAAGACCAAACATCTATACTAGCCCTATCTTTAGATGATGACCGTACATATCTGAAATTTGATCTCCAGTTTAGAAGTTATTTTTGGCTGAGCTCAGAATAACTGCTTTGAGTGCATTGTGGGGGAAGCATAGCTCAGGAGGTAGAGTGGGCCATCTACTCGGAAGATTGAGGGTTCAATCCCCAGCTCCTTCAACACTGAACCTCTAACTGCTCTACAGACACTGCAGCTGCTCCTATAGAATAGGATGGGATTAAATGCAGAGGACAAACATCGAGAGAACGCAATGACTAAATAACATGGCTCTCACAAAAAAGTTGAATCAGTTCATCTGGACACGTTTTATTGAAAGGAACTTTTCATCACTCATACAGGTGACATCTTCAGTCTCAACTGACTGCACCATTATAAACAGTGCACTTCCATAATGACAGTTGTGTATCCAATGATGGTTTCACATGCAAATTGGCCATTGGCTGAGCTTTCAATGTTGTGTGTTCTATTCACAGAGGATTGGAGAATAGCTGCAATCACAGCATTGTAGGATGGTGACAGATGCACTCTTAGCCCCCCGTTCGATGATGTTCATTCCCTCTTCACATAAATGGCCTCTCTGATCATTGTCCTTCCATATCAAGGATGTGCACATCGTTAGCCATGAAAGCGTGGCCAGTGGCCTGTTGATGGGTATAGACTATTGAGTCCTGGCCTGACCCCCATTGGTCATCTGTGTTATGCCATCCTCTTGGGGATTGTCTGCCCCCCCCCTATGTATGAGTCACAGCAATCCTCCAGGCACTTATCAGTGTACATTATATTTTTCCATTTGTGCAGAGAACCCTGACCTCGGAGTCAACCAATTGCTGGTGCAGCGTGTTTTGGGGTTTCAGAGCAAATGAGATGCAGCGTTTAAAAACACACACATCTCAACTGTTGTGAAACTTCCACCACACTCGGAATCACCCCCTGGTTTGTGCTTAGGTAGCGTTTGGCCTTCTCTGTTGGATTGACCTTCCATTTCTTGTAGACAATGATCTATTATGATGTTACATCTCTTCAGGTGTGTCCCTGTTGATAAGGAAGTTGTGGCTGTCCATATGAAATTGCAGGACAACCCCACCCTGAGCAATTGGACCATCCTTAACACGGACCAAGCGTGTCTGCTCCTGAAGCTTTGTCTTCAGTACATATACCTCACATACAGGGGGCAGCATTATAGTCAGAAGCACGGGTGTGCTATGAGCTCCCCTGTTTCACCTGTAGTGGCCAACCTGTACAGCACCTAGCCATTGGCTCAGATTTGTGGAAGACATGTGGGTTAACATTAAATCTCAAGAAGAACCACAATTCAATGAGCATATTAACAACCACATCATATTCACCAGAGAGGCTGTGAAGAATGACAAGTTAGCCATCTTGAACTGTGAGCTTGGATTTGGCGATGACATTTAATTACTGATGTTTACTGTAAACCCACACATACTGACCATTACCTAAGGCTTGACTGATGTTATCCAGTAGAGTGCAGACCAGGAATCATCAGGACTCTGTACCACTAAGCTGATGATGTTCCCACTGACACAGTGGGTGGGGAAGGGGAGAGAGATCCCACATTAAACAGCCTCTTGTTAAGCTAACTTGGCATCCTGTCAAAGCCAGGAATACGCTCAAACACTGCACTAGCCTATCAAAGAGAGAAGGACAAACAGTTGCCTATGTGCAAACCAGTAGGGATTCCGTATGTGGCAGGAATTTCGGAATTTCCAAACGCTGAGTCTCAGTTACTTGGAAACCCCGAAACATGCTGGTCCACTCCAAGCATCGGGTCTCCCAGCAACAACAGAGTAATACAGTGTCCACACCGTTAAATGCTGGGAGGATTGCTGTGACTTGCACGTAGGGGAAACAAAAGAGACGGGGGTCAAGAAGATGGGACAACACAACAACCTCAGACCAACACAGATCATACACAACTAATAAGGCCAGGACCCCACAGTCTACACATATCTACAGGCCAGGGGCCACTCTCTCAAGGATGAGGATGTGTATACCCTCGATAGGGAGGAATGCTGGTTTGAACGGGGGGGAGTGAAAGAGTACATCTATGTTAAGAAGTAATGACCAACCTTGAGCTGAGGGGGACCTTAGAGTGCATCAGTCACCATCTTGGAATGCTGTGATTTCACCTTTTCCCCAATCCTCTGGGAATTGTACACATTACCATTGAAAGTCCAGTCAAAGGCCCATTTGCATATAAAATCAATGTTGGTTTCAGTCATTGTGCAGCTGTATTGGGAATAAGGGTGGGGATACCTAGAGTCAGTTTAGACTGAAGACTTCTCCTGTATGAGTACTGAAACTTTTTTTCTCAACAAAATATTGTGTTCAGGTGAAGCGATTGAATTTTTGTGTGTGATTTCCTCACCTGGGTTATTGAGCATGTGGAAAGATAAAGTGTCTTTCTTTCTTCCCTTTTGTAAGAGCAGTGAATCAATTTAAAAACATTCACAACATTGCACTTACCATGAAATAGACTGCGGACAAGGGAGGATGATGGCTAGGCTGTCATCCATGACGGACAATGGTTGTCACCCCATCCAGGACCACATTGCTAGACTAGAGAGCTCCTTCACAGACAGGTTACTCCATCCGAGGTGTTTGAAGGAGCGTTTCCGCACGGCTTTCCTTCCCACAGCTGTCAGACTATATAATCCGCACTGCTCCCCCAGTAGAACAAATCTAATACATGAACTACAACATCAACATACCAGTTAATTAAAATTGAGTGTACCTTTTTCTGCTCATACTGTATACAGTGTTCATATTTCTCCCCTTGTTAAATTGATGTTACATATTCTGTTCTAGATTTGATTTATTTATGCCTCTCTTAATGTGCTTTCCACTTTGCTGCTATAACACCGTAATTTCCCCCCGTGGGACTGATAAAGGGATATCTAATCTTATCGTAAATTTTCCCTCCAACAACAGCAGCAGCAGCATTTTACTGACTCGTGTCTCTTTCTCCCACTCAATCCCAGGCCTTATTTGGGATGTGCGGTAGCTGGCTGTTTTGCTTCCTGCTAACCATCTTTGATGTCCTGCCCTTAACACCAAATGAATATGGTTTCTCAGCCCGAACTGACATCAACCTGGGTGCTGTAACCAGTGCTCCCTGGTTCCATTTGCCATACCCAGGTCAGTAATTGAACCATACAATCATCAATTTCAGCTAAGTAGTTTGTTTGATAAATGAAGTCTTAACATTTCCCATAATGAGTGTTTGTGTACCAGGTTTTGTGGGAAATAGAACTAGTCACCTGTCTGAGTTCATTACTAATCTCTACTGGTGTGTACCACATGATCAAGTCTCTTGGGATTCCACCTAAAATTGCATTGCAGTTCACCATTGGTTGTGTTTCTTATTCACTGGGACAGATTATTATTCAAGGTTCTAAAGTGCTCCAACGGGAGGCTGGTCCTTGCTTAATTCAGGGCTTCCCATAGATTTCGCTAGCTGTGGATTTTCTTTTCCAAATACCGTCTTCCATCTGATCCCACAGATGTTCAAATGGATTGAGATCTGGTGACCAGCCGGTATTCAGACACTGCCCCGCCCCCACTAATCAAGATGCTTAAAGTGTTCAGGAAAATAGACCCCATACATATAGACCACCACCATTAGTCTGTGATGTTGAAAGTATAGTAATATGATACATGGACTTGTGTGATCTTCTCCTTGACACAAGTCCTCCCCTCAGCACGAGACAGCAGGTATATAGATTCATCAGACAAGGCCATGGTTTACAGTTATCTAGTATTAAGACTCAATGTTTTTTAGTCCACTGCAAGTACCTTGTTGCAGTTTTTGTGGGGTTTTTGCCGACAGAAATAAAATCTGTCATGGTATCCACGGCTTTTTCAAATCAGTGTCAAGGTATGGTGACTTGTGAATCATTTTAAAATACCCCTGGTATCAATATTGTACCAGACTATTGGTTAGACTGGACTGTCATTCGGAAGATAGCTGAGGATAGCCTTTGACTCTTCATAATTCACGTCAGCCTCCTTTGAATTGTTTTTTTCAAATCTGCTACTGGCTTGCTGTTAGTTGAGAGTGAGGTGATTAACTATTCAAGCTGCTGGAGACACAGTTGAGTACCCCAAAACAGGACTATATTTCTTGATAAACAAAAGTCACCACACTACCTGTCTTCACTTGTTGTCAAACTTATTTCCGAAGTATTAAATATTTTCCTTGCCATTTTTTAAAATCCTCACGAACACGTTCCTGTCTGCACTTCCATCTTCTTCCTCCAGATGTACTGCTGATCCATAGTTCCAATTTTGTTTCAAAGGCATGAGAAGAGTCAGCTCCAATTTGCTCTGAACTATATAAATAAGCCAAAGAGGTTTTGGAATTTTGTTCTGTGGAGCAATGAAACAAAATTTGAACTTTTTGGGGCTGCATATCAGCGGTACATCCGGAGGAAGAGGAATGAAGCATATGCTGAAAAGAACACTCTGCCTACAGTGAAGCATGGTGGTGGTTCAGTGATGCTCTGGGGCTGCTTCACTTCCTCTGGCACTGGAAACCTGCAGCATGTGGAGGGCAAGATGGATTCAATCCATTGGACCTTCAATCAATTGGACATTCCAGCAGGAAAATGATCCCAAGCATACCTCAAAGTCCGCTAAGGCTTGGTTTCAGATGAAGTCCTGGAAGATACTGGAGAGCCATCACAGTCACCTGACTTGAACCCCATTGAAAATCTTCGATGGGATTTGACAACTGTGGTTGCAGCAGCCTACCAATTCGATGGATCTTTGTAATCAGCTCTCTCACTTTTTCATCTATTCATTCCCACTTTTTTTCAATTATCAAGATGAGCTCATGAGAAGAGGACACCAACATTATGCAACTTCTCCACAGGGATCAGCAAATATGTTGCTGACTATTTCAGCTGGAATGAAACTAATTGATCATTCCTTTATGAGCTATGTTTTTTATATCTCTTTGTCTCTAGCAGGTAACAATATCTGATGTTTTTTTATGGCCATGTGGGACGTTTTCCCTGTCAGTGTGTGACCTCCATTGGCACAACTGCAAACATTTTGAGCACTTACCCAACAAGGTCACGACTCATAATACTCAAACTTCCCATCCTGAGATCTCTCACATACTGTAAATATCATTTGGAATTGTTAATGATAGTCATGCAGGTTTCACACTCATGTCCAAGCCTAACATAGATTAGTCTTTCTGCTACGAGATTTTTTTTAACCATTTTGCACACAAAAGTGTACATCTTTGGACATGCATTTGTGGTGTTGTATGTCGGTGTATGTCAGTGGTCCTCGATCATATTTAAGGCCATATTTATGCAGATTTCTTTCCATCCCAATACTACACCAGCTGATTTCATTATTCACTAAAAGAACACCTGCATGCACATGGCCATCCTTGGTACATGCTTGAATATCACTGGTGTCTGTTTTCTTAGATGTGTGTATACATGTGTGAGCAGTAATATGTGTGATTGTTTTATAACTATAGGTCAGTGGGGTGTGCCAACAGTGAGTGTCTCCTCAGTGCTGGGCATGATGGCGGGGGTACTAGCCTCTACCATAGAATCAATTGGGGACTACTATGCCTGCGCCCGCCTCTCTGATGCCCCACCCCCACCGTTCCACGCCATCAACCGTGGTATCGCTGTCGAAGGCATCGGCTGCATGCTGGCTGGACTATGGGGCACTGGAAATGGAACCACGTCCTACAGCCAGAATATCGCCGCACTGAGCATTACTAAGGTGACTTAGTACTGAAATTTGTTCTGAAAGCTTGCTTTGGTTGAGTTTTTTTTTTTGTTGAATTTAAAACACGATAAAAATCTTTCATGAGAATTTTTCCATAACAGCAAAAAACATCAAAAGAGCAGATGGCATTTATATCATATGGCTTTCTTACCAAAGGTGGCAGCTGTGTTACATCATGTTAAATTCAGATTAATCACAGAGTACTGTCATGAGAACATTTTATGAAGGTTAAAATTTCAACGATACTTTTGCACTGGAGACATTTGATATGCTGGAGATGATAAGGACTTCATCACTCCAAATGTCACTGTGAACCTTCTATTATTTCTTGATGCATGCTCAATAATCTA
Source organism: Regalecus glesne (assembly GCA_900302585.1). Classification (NCBI taxonomy): domain Eukaryota; kingdom Metazoa; phylum Chordata; class Actinopteri; order Lampriformes; family Regalecidae; genus Regalecus; species Regalecus glesne. The sequence continues at coordinate 12,619 of OMLC01072987.1, forward strand.
GGTAGGGAAATCACAAAAAGAGGTGAATCTGTTCAACTGGATCAGAAGTTTATTTAGAAACATTTCGTCACCCACCAGGTGAGTGACGAAAGGTTTCTAAATAAACTTCTGATCCAGTTGAACAGATTCACCTCTTTTTGTGGTAACCCTCTATTATGTATCATCAACTCATTGCCCTGGTAACTTACTTATACATTGTTAAATTAAAAAAATCACATTTATGTGTAAAACATGCTCAAGAAACTATAGAGAATTATTATACCCTTTCTAGATGTTAGGATGATAATAGCCTGTGAGTAGTCTGGTCTACAGGCCCTGGCCCCTGACCAATCAAATGCAAGCTATGTCCCTTTCCCCCGTACCAATCAAATTGAATTATTGATGACACCCGCCACTCCCCAAATTGATTCAACCTCCAGAATGATTTAGGATAACCCTAAACCCACCACAGTGCCTCTCCCTACGTGACCTGAAGCGGATGGTCGTGAAAACACCTAGGAACTTAAGGACATGCATGTGTGGCAAGAGCAAATTAGCATAGGAATCATGTCTCACACATTTGAAAGTAACACACACACATACACACACTTGGACGACTCCATTTCCCCTTTTCAGACTTCCAAGTGAGGCAATCAGACAATGTTACTCCAAAACAATCCATCTGATACTTGTATCTAAAATAGATTAAAAACACCAGCATATCAGTCCCCTAAACATGTCATGTAGACAGAAAAATACAAAAAGTCTCACCACCTGAATAAACAGATTATCTCACCCCATGCATGTTACAAACCATCAAAGAAGCAATAAACTAATTTCACCATGGGCTTCAACATGTACTGACATATTTGTTTTCTTTAACCATCATCCTACCAACATATTTAACACATGAGAACTATCGACAGGGATCTCTCGACACCCAAGAATAAACTGCTGTAAGAAGCAACCATCGTAGCAAATTGTTAACTTGTTCCTTCTCAAAAACATAGTTATGTAATTAGTGTGATCTGAAAAACACAAATTATCATTATTTTAGGAAAGTTACAGTTAACTTCCAATTATTAAAATTAGAATATATATCTGGGCCACCATGTTCCCTCACCAGGAATCACACCCAGAATGCCTGGGGGAGAAAGCCGGGCAATCCGACTTCTAGACCATACTGGGGTCAGTGTTGTATGGTGGAACTAATCGGGGTCATTTTGACCCTAATATATAATAATTGAAATAGACCCACAGTCATTATCTGTGTCTATCTCCTTCAATTGACCGACAGAGCCCCCCACCCCCCGTTGCGTGTGATACTTTAAATTAAGGAACCATAGCAAATCATTTTTTTTCTTAATGTGAGAGTTATATGGGCACGAAGATCATGGAAAAATAAAGATTTTCTCTATTGTTATTGTTATTATCATTATTATTATTAATAATGATAATAATAACGTTAATAAAAACGATCCCACTTTTATAGGGACAGTGCACTTTAAAAAACATATTTAGAATTTAAATAAATACATCAGCTTTAGCTGCCAGGCTAATTCTCCTCGGCTCTCTCAAGCAGTTAGGAGATGAGTGTCATGCTCATGGACAATTCGACAGGTTCTCTGAAGGAACCGGGGATCATACCACCAATCTTCTGATTACTAGATGACCACCCTACATCCTGAGCTACGCTACCCAATTTGTTTCTCTCTTTATGTAGGAGTGCAAAACTTAGGTGGGAGACTCCATCAATATATCAATTTAGAAGTTGATCATAATGAACCAGTGCCTCCACATTCTAGATTAGAAATCGATGGACAGTGATGAATCATAACCGTTTAGCTTTTTCCATAAATGTGACTGTATGTAATAATATATATGATATGATAATATAACTAGGGGCGGCATAGCTCAGTGGGGATCGGAAGATTGTAGGTTGGATCCCCAATCCTGCAGAAAGCATGTCGAGATGGCCCTGAGCAAGACGCTGAACCCCTAACTGCTCCCCGAGTGTCATATGGTGGCAGCTCACTGCAAAAGTGGCGGCTCTTTCCAGAGCTTCGTGTGCACGGTCTACATCTCATAAATGCCTGCTAGCTTACCAGAAACGGATGAATCTATGCCAGAAACAGCCCACACTCAGCTCAGTTTTTAGAGACTGTTAAAGTATCTGTCAAAGCAAAGTTGGGTTATCCTAACTAGTTGTTTGTCAAAGCAAGACCAAACAATGCACCAGCCCACTGAAGTGACGAAAAGGATAACAGCTACCCAAGTAGAAACCAGTGATGATTCTGTGGCGAGATTTTCAGAACAGTTGAAACACATTTTTCCAAACTTGGTTGTTGCAGTTGCTTTCCAACCCCAAAACCGAAATTGAAAAAGGATAACAGAATTTATATATAT
>OMLC01073010.1:0-14183 GCA_900302585.1 Regalecus glesne
ATACATTGACATAGTGATCATATAATGGATTTAAATTAATGTCAATACCATAAATGACATGGATCAGAAACTGTCCCTCACTAAAAAAATACAAGTGGAAACGCAGAGCAAAAATTAAAACCTATACAGATTTCTCACATGCGACTGTCACCTATTTTTAATATTTCCCATGAACCCTTTTAACTGTTACAGTTGGACTCATGCCTGTCACCGTAGTCAGAGTAGGAATTTAGTGTAGGCTTTCTCGTTCGGTGGTGTTATAGAGCGCCATCTAGTGTTCTATAGAGGCAGTGGCACTGTCAAATAGATCATCCATCCATCCATCCATCCACCCATCGTCAACCGCTTATCCGGTGTCGGGTCATGGAGGTAGCAGACTTCAGCCGGGACCTCCAAGCTTTCCTTTCCCTTGCAACATCCACTAGCTCCACTGATCTCAAAGCGTTCCCAGGCCAGTGTGGAGATATAATCCCTCCATCTGGTCCTTGGTCTACCCCGTGGCCTTCTCCCAGCTGGACGTGCCTGAAAAACCTCTTTTGGGAGGTGATCAGGTGGCATCCTTACTAGATGCCCGAACCACCTCAACTGGCTCCTTTCTATTTGTAGGACCAGCGGCTCTACTCCGAGTCCCTCACGTATGTCTGAGCTTCTCACCCTGTCTTTAAGGGAGACACCAGACACCCTCCTAAGAAACCTCATCTCAGCTGCTTGTATCCGTGATCTTGTTCTTTCAGTCATGACCCAACTTTCATGGCCATAGGAGAGAGTGGGCACAAACATTGACCGGTAGATCAAAAGCTTTGCCTTCTGGCTCAGCTCTCTCTTGGTAACAATGGTTTGGTAAAGGGAGCACAATACTGCTCCAGCAGCTCCAATTCTCTGGTCCAACTCATGCTCCATTCTCCCCTCACTTGAGAACAAGACCCCCAGATACTTGAACTCCCTCACTTGGGGTAAGAACTCATTCCCTACTCGGATTGGACAATCCTCTGGTGTCCTGCTTAGAACCATGGTCTCAGATTTAGAGGTACTAATCCTCATTCCAGCAACGTGGAATGCATTTTTGTTAACCCTTATTTTCACCTGTATACAATCAATCCTTGTGTGTATATCTGAAGATGTCTGTGCTGTGTTGTCATTCTGTTTGAAGTACTTGAGAGCCATGAAACCAAATCAAAAATTCCCTGTAGTGAAAACCTACATGGCCACAAACTGATTGATTCTATATATGCCCTAAAATGAAGGCTTTTCATGAATAATGCAGAATAACCAACAACATGACATATCCTGTTGTCACATAAAAAGAAACCAAACTGGATGCAAGACTAACTTCTACTTCTGGCACACATTGTCCATTAAAAGGAAATAAATAATTCAGACCAGTGATCAGCTTCCAGTCAAACAGCAGCAGCTGTTGATGGCATCAGCTATTTCTGGGATTTTTGTCTACGAGTCATACTGACTTAAGAGTCCTGTCAATTACACCTAACTTTTGCAAATTTAGGAAATAAAAAATAAAATGTAGGATTCTTGAAAAAATAAGGCCCAATGCGTCCCTTATTTTTAGGATTTACTCCTAAACTGGCCTTCTATTTCATGATTAGGCCCCCAAATGTCTAGTGACACTTGTATACCAAGAGATATTGGTGGACATCACCTGCAAATACATCAGCCGTTCAAAAGTTTTGGAGGATCTGAGACGGCAGTCTGTCTGAAAGCATCAGCTTTATCTTTGCACTGAATTCACTGAAAAAGTCACAGCCAAAAGTAAGTCTTGCTTACCTCCAGAGTACACAATGCCATGCTGTAGAGGTCCAGTATATGTGCCAATCTTCAGCCGACCCGTGGTCTGCAAACACAGAGTGCTTCTGTTAACCCTGGCACGAGTCCTAAACTCTTTGAACCATGCGTAAAAGCCTAATGCTTGAATTTATAGTTTGAATTTACAGTTGGAGAAATTCAGGAATCATGGTTAAACATCTTAAAATATCAATGAAGACAATAGTGAGATTGAGAAGAATCATCCAAACTAGAAGAAAAATGTCCATCTTAATTGTTTTCCATTCATCAAATCTCAACAACAGTATTTGTCCAAAGAACAGAAAACTTACTGTGTCCACCTGTCGCAGTACTGTTCCCTCACCAAAGAACAAAGGTTTACGGGCATCCACCAAAATAAGGTCAAAGTAGGACTGCCAGGGTCTGTGGGCTGCATCTGCCTACCAGACATGAAAACACCTGAATCTTAAAACGAAATCAGTATGTTGTCTGATTATCACCATTTCAATAAGACTTTCTCCGTAGAGCTACCGAGTATATATAAAGTGTTTATTCAAAGAAATATGTTGAATTTTGATTTTTTAGGATACATTTTCATTTCATTTTCACAGTACTTTATACAGTAATAAACATCACCGACCAACTAACCAACCACTGTCAGAAGCTTATCTGAAGTCAGGTCTTGGGGTAACTGGAGCCTATCTCAGTGGTCATAGGCAAAAGGCAGGGAAACACCCTGGATAGGTCACCAGTCCATTACAGGGCAGAGCAGTTAGGGGAGGCTCAAGCATACTTAAACAGGCTTCTCTGCAGGTGCCAGAATCTAACCGGAAACCTTCCAATTGCCAGACAACCGTTCTACCCACTGAGCCATGCTGCCCCTCCAAATCAAATATGCAGATTATAATTCAATTACCATACTGGATCTGTCGAGGCCCGGGCTACCAATGACCGCCACCAGTATTGTTGGGCAGCAGGGTGCCAGTGGAAATTATGCTACTAGTGAGCATAATTATAGGAGGAGGTGAGGGATAAAGCATGTCCGGAGGCATCGGGAGAGAAGGAATGCTGGAAGTGTGGAGGTAAGACTCAGAACTTTGAATGATGTCACCATGACTGGTAAAGGGAAAGAGTTGGCCAATATGATGGAGAGAAGGGAGGTAGATATATGTACTGTGTGTACAAGAGGAACTGGAGTAAGCCCAGGAAGGAGTGTCAGAAGTGCATTCAAACTTTTCTACCATGCATGGGGCAGATAGGACGAGAGATGGAGTAGGGGAAACTCTGAAGGAAGAGTATGCTGAGAGTAAGTAACTAAGTAAATAAAAGTTTTAAAAACAGAAAAAAATGCCAAAGACACCTTTTAAAAAGTAGTGTACATACCTTTGGCCCATGAGGAAAATCAAAGAGGTAGGTCATTATTTTCTGAAAGACAGGACAGAAAGTGAGATATTTCATGTACGTTTTCATTACTTCACAGAATTATATCAAATTAGCCAATCAAACTTATCTTAATGAACAACTCATACTAATTACTCTGTTAGTTCATGACTGAAATCACAACTTCCTCATGTCTGTAGGAATGGTATACTTCAAGAGATTTTCTGGACTGCTCTACACAAAATATTTAAATTCTGAAGACATGCCGAAACCCCGATGCTTTATTTTTTACGATGGCTTTATTTTGATGTCAACTAATGATATCGTCTCATTCCATTAAGCTTACCTCTGTGTATTTGTAATCACTGTTGGTTGCTAGGAAGACCTTGGCTACTTCATTCATCCTACTTAGGAGGAGAGGAAGCTTTGGCTAGGTAGAGGAGAGACAATAAAAGTCAAACAGATGCTTCACCGAGTCAAAAATACCCTTTTAAAGCAGAAATACGAGGACAGTGAGCTAATCGTACGAGGAATTTCACAGTGAGGTAAAGGAGTACAGTGCCAGCTTCTCATCCCAGATTTTATTTGGTTTCATGTGACCCAATGTTCCCCCAACGTTCCTCCCTGATAACCGGCCGCCGATGGATAGATGGATGGACTACCCGATGATAAAGAACAGCACCAGTATAGAGAACTTCCTGAGCTTATGGTCCCAGTAGCTCTGTTGACCAAGTATATACTAAGTTGTATTTCTGTTCTTCTTTTAAGATCCCTCATCAGTCCCAAAAAAGGAAATCTGCAATTCTCTGCATTTAACCCATCCTTGAGCAGCTACCAAGTGGGACTCGGAGCAGTTTGGAGTTCAGTGTCTTGCTCAAGGACACCTTGATATGGTTTCTGCAGGACTAGGGATCAAACCTGCAACCTTCCAATCCCTAGAGGACTGCTCTACCCACTGAGAAATGCTCCCCCTGTTTGGATTTTACTCACGTCCTTCACTACATACTTCTCCAGGTTTTCAACTGTCTTTTCCTTCAAGGAACCCTGTGAAATAAATAAACAAGACAAAACGCAAAGTTAAGAATTTGTCAATTTTGTCCAGCCTATAGGAGGCAGGTTTAGGTAAACCGAATGGCAAACTGAAGTTTTTGGACCTTAAAGTGGACCCAGTCAACAGCATCGCGGACATCCTGAAACATGCTTTTGTATGACATGAAAAGGTCTCCATCCTTGAAGCCTGTCTCACAGCTGTAGAGGAAAAAGAACAACTTAAAAAAATACAAAATAGAAATACAACCAGTATCTTCCCTTATTATTTCTTAATGATGTAGTTCATCCATATCTCTTGTTTGTGTGTCATTGTGCATACAAATATCCCATTTATGTATAATTTAATATATATGACTGATTTGTTTCCCCTGAGGTATCATTTATTACGAACATGCCACAATGTGAGATCACCAATCTAAGGAAGTTGTTGTCAACTCTCTTTACTGGTTGAATAATGGCTTAATGAAAATGACTCCAATGTAAGAAATTAAGTAAAAAGACAGTAAGCATGCATCCCTGAAGAAGAATAGAATACCTTGAGTATCTGGAGCAGTTGCTGAAGAAATCAACTAGGCAAGCAAAGAGGTACGTTTCTGAAGAAGAAGAAAATAACAACTCATCTGTTTCCCTGGATCCAAAAACACGCAACAGTGAATCAACAACCGTTATGACCACCACAAAACACTAATAAGTTAATTTTGTGATTAAAAAAAAAGTCAACTGTTTCTTTGGGATATTTTTGGAAACTTGACCTGGCCTAAAATCATAGCAAAACTAGTAGTACTTTAGAAAGAATAAGGTTCAAATGAATGTTCAAGTGGAATTCCACTTTAAAGCAACACAATTTCATCAAAACCAATGCAACTATTCAAACAGAAGATACATTTTCTGTCAAACGTTATTCACATTTCCAAAGTCTTCTCAAGATGTCAAACCACAGGTATTGTCGATTAATTTCCTTAAGGAGTTTAAATTAAAAGGCTTTTAAATGCAGCTCAACAAAAAATAGATATGGTAGTGACAGGTATTACACACATACACACACACACACACACACACACAGACACAGACACAGACACCGGTTTTTTTAGAGTTGTAATGACACGTGTGTGCGTGTACATGTGTTTTACCAGGGAGATTGAAGAGTGTGTTAAGGATGTAAAAGCGGTCGGTGTCTCCTCGTTGGATAAACTTGTTTGGATACATTTCCCTGATCTCAGGCCTGTTTAATAAGATAAAAACATCAAAAATACCAGTGTAAAGAAACACTTAAGAGATAATAAATAACTTCACTTTATTTGGTCAGATAGAATTTATTCTATTTTTTTACTAGTTGCTTTACAGGGAAAGTGTCTGTTCTTCACCATCCTGCAGGCAATGTTGACTTTGCTAACATCGTGGACAGAGACTAGTCCTCCTTTCTATTAGTTATGTGTTATTTATGAGGTTTTTATGGACTGAGCTTAGGTGGAGGCAAAAATACGTTAGCCAGCGCTGGGTAGCAAGTCTTGTTAGCTTGTTTTTTTTTATGGCTGAAGAAAATGTGAGTTTCTAATATTTAGTCACTACCTCTCCAGGACTGTTGGTGTTACTTAAAGAAAGTTAACTTAAACTAACAGGACCGGATTGACTGGCCCCTATGCGCTCACTCACTGGATGGACGATTTGACCAGATTACCTCCTGTGGACATGTACACCTACCTGATAGAGAAACCAAGCATTTACAATAAAGAGAAACACAGGGCATATAAATCTTTAGATACCTATAACTATGTCCTGACGGTTATATACAAGACTTGAAATTTAAAGATTTAACTGATGACTTTTGTGCCCTGCAGCCCGAAAGTTCTGCCTCGCCAGTGGCAAGATCAGAAGACAGCCATGTTTCAGGCTTGGGTTACTGTAAATAGAAAAAACAGCTACAATATCCCGTTTACCTCCAGCTGACTCCATGATGTAATCATGACATAAGGCTCTGAAAGGGTCTATTGAAACCCAAATAAGTGACTGCAAGTGCATCACTTCAATAAAACTACAGACATGAGCTGGTGTGAGTCAGTGCAGTGTGGCGATCTTGACAGATTTGCTGTTGCAGCTTACATCTAATACTTGAATAATATTGGAAGATGGTTCAGGTGCAAATTTAGATCTCACCCTCTCATAAAGTTGAACCCGTGTGCACAAACCAGGATATTCCCATATGCATCCACCTTGAGCAGGTTTCCATACATGGTGTCAAACACCAAACCTCTGAGGACAGAGTGGGGAGAGAGAGGGAGAGATAGAGACGTATGAACGAGAAACATACTCTGGTGTCCATCTACTCTTGATAGGCTGTGAAAGATGAAAAGACTATCTTGGCCTTTGTTAAGTATCCCCTGATAATATGTAAATGATAACCAATGCATGGATATGTTAGGCGTGCTGTCCTTTCTTGGAACAGCTGTGGGTTTTGTGTACTAACCTGGTAGGAAAGGAAGGGTCATAGACAAAGTTGAGTAGTTCCTGTGGGTATCCAATGGATACCAAGCGCTCTACCGTCAGGTCAAAGCCCAGAGACTCGTACTCAGGGGACTTATACACTGAAAGACAGGGAGACAGGTTCATTTTTAGAGCAGACTAAGTTTATCAGTTAGGTGGACAAAATGAATGTGGTAAAAAAAAAACAGAGGAGAAAGAAAGGTATGTACACTGGAGAGGAGTCAGAATTCTGGCAGAGATCCCTGGATGTTTAAATAGGTGATATTCGTAATATTCTAGGAAACTTTCCAAGATGTTCCCACCACCTTTCGCCAAGGAGTGCTGGGATACGCTCCAGCATGACTCCATGATCTGACATTAGATAAGATGTTGACGATGGATGGCATCCCATTGGCTCAAACGTCTTGAGTATGTATTATATGCTGGCAGGACTGGTGTTTTACATTTCATGCTGGTTCACAATCTTTGTCACTTCATCACAGGATCATGTTTATCTCCTATTTCATGCACCTCTCTATGTTGAATCAGGTGGCAACACATGGAGAGGCAATGGTGTTCTCTTTGAGCTTGGCTCCTGATCTGCAGCCCAGTGTTACCATTGATAAATCTTTCTTTGTCATGTGGAAAACTCTTTTGAATTATTCCCTTGTATAAACAAGAGAATTCCTAATACCCCTAGAAAATAAAGGGGTACCATTGCTACTGCCACTCCAAATAACTTCTTTAACTTACCGCCCAGCACAGAAATAAGTGTACAACACGTACTGTTGGAAAATAATTAAATCTAACCCAGTTCATACAACTGGAGAGGAAACCTCTCGTAACAGGCCATAGATGGGCTAGAAAAGGACCATATGGCCTAGTTACTATCCCAGCAGATATGACGTGGGGCGGGGTCTTTTCTTTTTGGGCTCCATCCTTGTGGATAACCTCTCTGCTGCGGTCAGACAATGAAAATCTGTTGAATCATTTAAATCTCAACTGAAGACTCATCTTTTTGCCTTAACCTACTTAATAGTGACTTTATATCATGTGATTCCCAACCCATGCTGTGTGATGGGTGGGTTTCTGTCTCAATCAGTTTACCAAGTACTGTCTCTGGCAATGACATTTTACATTAGAAGAGCATATGGTACTGACTGATGAAACCTATTCTTTGATCTTCTCTCTTGATGAATGATGTCTTCTTTTTTCTCTTTTTCTGTGTATGAGACCAGGAAGGAGCCTGGGAGATGTGTAATTGATGCCACCGTGGTGGTCCGGACTACGATGCCTGGATTGCTGTCACCTACTACAACTGCTACTGCAGCCTCTTTAAAGATCATCATCCATCTGTCTGTCTGCCCACATTCTACATATCATGAGACTTAGCCTAGTGGCTAGAGCTGGCGTATTCTAGATCTTCATTAATCAGCACTGTTATTATGAAGGAAACTATAATTGTGGTGGTGGCATGGCTTATTGGGCAGAGCGGTCGTCTGGTGATTGGAAGGTTGTTGTGTTGTCCTCTCAGTGTGCATATCGTAAATTGTTTTTTATTCTGTATACACCACATCTCCCTGGGGTTTCTTCCTATTTTTCTCCCAGTTAAAGGGTTTTTAAAGGAAGTTATTCCTCATCTGAGCTGAACGTCTAAGGCCTAAGTGTAAAGCTCACTGAGGCACTTTTTCAATTTGTGGTAATGGGCTGTACAAATAAAATTGCCTTGACTTGACTAGCATTGGTTGCCATGTCAAAGTCTCCTATTTGACGTGTCTCCTGTGACATGCAGCCGTTCATAGCTCAGCCTGCTCCTCACTCTCTCCTTACCCACTGTGTATGGAGTTACTGTATATCTGGTTGTTGGCCAGGCATATCCTTGTACACGGCAATGACAGCCGCTTGAATTACCATATGGAGCTCCACTAACCACAGATGAGAGTTAAGGCTGTGATAAGGACGGAGAGAGAGTGTGTGTGTGGTGGCGTAGACACATGAAAGAGAATGACAATTAATTGAAGTGGAATGAAAATGAACTCTACGTAACTAATTAAGCGAGTCATGTTCATATTTTAAAACATTTTGGTGAAAAATAATGTTGCCTCCTTCAATTGTCTATGAAAGTAACCTGCACTTTAGGGCTTCATCTGATATAGTCTGCCAAAGATGCTTTCAGGCCCAGGTCAGGCTACATTTTGAACAGTCCTAACATGCAATTTTTAGTGCAGAGAGCAAACAAACCTGCCAGAGTATAGTCCATGTCAAAGCCAAAACACTTGATCTTCTCCATGGCCAAGCTTCTGTTGACAAAAACTCTGTGGGGACAACACATAGCTGATCAATGTATGCTACAGAAGAGCAACATCAAAATAACACAGTAGCTTTTACTAATGTGAGCTTGCACTTGTTTACTGGTGAAACCCAAGTGACATCATAAGCAAGACTGACAGCATTTTATCATTGTTTTGTAAAAAAATAATTTGCAACAACACAGATCATGTCCAGACATGATCTGTGTCACGTGCATCTGGGTCATTTATCTGTGATGGAAGAAGAGAAAATATAATGAACAACTTGAGCAAGTTCCATGGAGCTCGAGGTCTGTTACAACCAGCTAATTTCCTTTTTAAAGAAACTACCAAGTCACTTGGGAAAATGAGACAACCACAACACACATGCAACAACTCTAATGGTTTTACTGACTTATCAGAGCATCTGAACGGAAGACTTCACACCCGCCCTCCCTACCAAATGTCTCAAACACTCCCTTTTCAAAGAGACAGCTTCATAATTTTTCTCTGATCTGTTGCTAAAATTAGAAACCTTAATTGATTTAGATTTCAAACGTGTCCGACAGCTTCTTGCCATTTTTGATCCTCTCCACGGCCCATGCAACGACTAAATACTCAGCTCATTCGAAACGACCTTAGAATATGCTTTTAATGTGAATTATGATCACCTCTGTGCAGAATTTTCCTAATACAAAGTAATCGTCAGATGTAATCCTAAACATTGTGCTTTCAAACCTAATATAGATGACAACTTAAAAGTCTCAATGCATGACAGATTTAACCAATAGCACAAGAATATCAACAAATCCACAAAATTTACTTAAGTACCACACCTGTGGATTTTTTTCTATCCTTTTTGACCTGTGAGATGGTCCTGAATTTTATTTCATTTTTCTGTATTTGATGTTATCAAAATGAATAATTTCATCTCTGGAGACTCATAGCAGAATCTTACTGTAATTTTCTTTTTCTACCGTTTTAGTGTATACAAAGCCCTATTTACTATTTTAATGCTATAAAGATGAATGCTGTTATTGCTATTGTAATATTGCAATTGCTATTGATATTGTAAGGGTGTCCCACAAACAACAAATTCAAGGTGGACTATTTCGATAAAAGTGATTAAAGAAGCAATTCTGCAAACGCTCCGTCCTGATTCAAATACAACATCAAACCCCTTTGTCAATCACTGCAACGTCCTCATCACAAATACACAGTCCACCCCTGCTCTAATCTAGCACTGCGAGCTGAAGTTTCTATTCAGATGAGATGAAAGATGAGGTCTGACTGAAGCAGATGGATGTGGATGATCAAAAAGAGAGAACAGGTTAAAAAGAGATGCAGGAAGAAAGGACATTGAAATGAAAGATGGGCCAACACCAACAGCTAGCTCATGGCAGCCCCCAGCTGCGTTTTTTTTCCGCAGAGCCAACCCAACTCACACTTATTATCGGTATGGATGAATTCTGTGGGGGTTTAATGGATAATCATTTCACGTCATGGACATCACAAAGGAGGGGCAATTTAGTTGGTAGTCTTGGTTTTTCAGAAACAAAAGTGTTGCATACCTCATTGCAGGATGGTTTTGAGCCAGATCCCGTGGAAAGCTTTGCAATAGAAAATACATGTGTGATAATGAACGTGATACCACTGAACTTGAAGCTGCTACTCTGGTCTGCTCTCACCATTATATCACACCAGATAGTTCTGGTTAGGTTTCAGTCAGCAAACAGGGTGTCATAATAAACTGCCGACCAAAAATCAGCAACAGATCCTGTGCCAGAACTTTACCATTTGATTTACTACATAATGTCAGTGCGATTCCCAAGATGCACAATAAGCTTGCTTCATTGACTTCTCATAGATCTCCTTCCAAATAGTTACTGGTGTTCTCAGATCTGCTTCTATTTTTGTCTCTATGTTCTGCGAACACAGCAGAAATTAACAAATAACATAAACGCACATTGGAAGTCATATGTAGGGACTTTTTGCCCGGTACACAAGACGTCCACACAGCTTGAGAAAGGCTTACCTGTGGTGAGCCTCACGTCGATACTTCTTCATAGCCATGCCATCCATGTTGGCTGGGAGATCAGCGTAGTTCTGCAAGCGGTCGCTCCATGAGGTAGTCATCTTGAACCGTTTAAACCTTCGTGTACCCAGAAAAAGGGGAATTGGCTTAACTGAGGTTAAACTTCGCAAGTCCAAATTGAAACATACAACTTGAGGGTGTCGCGCACAAAAAAGGGGGATTCAATACAACACTCCTAGTTGTTTTTCAGAGACAATGTTGGACAATGATCGTGTTGATCACCAACAAATATCATGGAAAGTATGAACGGTCACATGATGAGGAAACATCCTGACTAAAAGCAACAAACAAGACTTAAGCACATTGCGGCAACGACGCTGTCATGGGTGACAAGCAAACGCTCTTAAAACCTCGCCGAGTAGTTATGGTAAAGGTTACGAAGACCACCCATATATCAAGGAAAGCACGACACTTCAACCAAACACTGAGATAAATCACAGGCAGCCTGTGGAATCACCTCTGTTTACGTCTACGCAGGAACACGAAAGCTTTCCATTTCTTTGCGTCCGTCTGACTTACTGTCTTGGTGCATAAGCTAAAAAAAATATCCTCACGTCCACTAGTTTGTCTTTTGACGGAGCGTCTTTTGTTTTTGTTTGTACGTAGGAATTTTCCTGTCAATCCCTGGTTGACAGCCCCCGCCCCCCCTCACTGTAACCCACACTAAACATTAAGCTAGTAGGCAGGCTAGCCGACAAGCGCAGACTGTAAAACAAATGAAAACAAAAAACTGATAAAACTTCGACTTTCCTCAGATTTGAATGGTAGCAGTAACCCACGGTGACCCCCCCAGACAACTTATCGAACACATGTCCAGGTAACTTGTCACGAAAACGAACCGACACAGACGGGGAGCACAGACGTGCTCACTCACCAGCTGCTCTGGCTGCAGTCCGCTCGGCGTGGGATCGTGAGCCGCCCTAGTGCGCATGTCCGCAGCCGCTCTCAGCTGTCGCAGTCTAACCTGCGTGTCCAGTGCAGGATGGACATAAATAACAGACCCGCGTTTACGGCTCATTGTTAGTCCCCACGCTGTGGGCTGGACACGGCTTTAGATGAAGTGTGTGTGTGAGGCCGGAGACCCCTCCTGAGAAATCCCCCAAAACACGAAACTCCTCATTGTGATTCTGATGTCGTATTTAAAAGAGCGTCGTCTCTGCGTTGTGTGGGGTCCATGAGTGAGTTGAGCTCATTTTCACGGCACATTAGCTGGACTGTTCTTTATCTTTTATATCTTTATGGCTTGACCTTAAGGGGGCGTGGTGGCTCAGTGGGCAGAGTTGGCGTGCCTTGGGAGACGGGAAAACCAGGGGTAGCGGGTTCGAGTCCACCACGGTGCGTCAGGAGGACCATCCAGCTCTAATCCCCCCCAAACTCCGTCCGTGTCCACACCCACGACGTGGGGACTGATCGTGACACGTAAAAACGGACTTTTTAAATATTTCTTGAGGTTTGAAACTGAGACACTTTTGTTATCGTAGAAATACACCAGCAATATAGAACAATAGAGAAATGAGATAAATAGTAGAAACAAGATAAATAAACAAGGTCAATAAACCGGATAATCTAATTAGGTAGTGTCCTCTATCTATATCAAAGAAGGCCTTTGGATGAGGCCAGTAAACAGTGAGAGTAATATAAAAACCATTAGTGTAAATGAGGGTCCTGAAGGATCCAGCACACCACACAACAGCCTGTTCTCCCTGCTGCCCTCCAGGAGGACATCCAGGACTCTCAGAACACACACCAGCACACTGAGGAGCAGCTCCTCTACTCAGAACACCACACTTCTTCATACACAACATGACATTTTACCGTTTCCACAATCTGATCACCCCGTGTGGGGTCTTGGATTACTGATCATGTACCATCATTGCTTTTGGATGAGGCTCCAGAGCAGCCTCCTGACGAGGAGGCCAAATCTGCTCAGACAGAAGAGGCTCTCTACTGGTGGAGGTGTGGGGAAATGGGGAGGGGTCCACAGGCAGAGTGACTGCTGTGGAGACCAAGAAACAGAGTTCACCGGAAAGTGAAGTTTGATTAGGTGCCCAGATCCTCCTCTACAGACCGCCGGGTGTTCAGGGGGCGGTGACGGGGCGTGGTCGATGTGAGGAACTTGCGGCCTCTCCTTTGAAAGACTGCAGTACAAACTGGGTGTCCGGTCACTGGAACTCTTCTCATGTAAAACATTTCAACTCTACGTGAAGGTTCTTTTCTAATCTGGTGGATGACTCTCACCACAGTAGGGTGATCCGTCTGAGCGATAGAGCAAGGGGCCTGCGTGTTGTGATCCAGTCACATCCCTGTGAGACTCGGAACACAGCAGGCCTCTGTGGCTCTGTGTGGCCGTGCTCAGCCTCAGCTCATCCACTGTGTTGCCGAGTGATCCCACAGTTGTGAGGAAAACCTTTTTAGAATGCTAACTTGCTGAACGGTAGTCGGTATGTCGTCCGAAGTTCATCCAAAGCAGAATGGAGAGAAGCGGATTGGAGTGGCTCAGGAGGCAGGGTGGTCGTCTGGTAATCAGAAGATTGATGGACTGTATGTCTTTGAGCAACACATTGACCCCCTGACTGCTCCCTGAGGGCCATATGGTGGCAGCTCACTGCTCCTATACGATAGAATGGGTTAAAATGCAGAGAAATCCACATTTCCACTTGTGAGACTGATCAGAGAATCTATTTTTTATCTTTTGATCATTCCTCCATCATCAACCACTTATCCCAAGTCGAGTTGCGGGTGAACTGGAGCCTATCTCGGTGCTCATTGGGTGAGAGGTGAGGAGACGCACTGGAAAGGTCACCAGTAAATCCCAGGGCAGAACAGCTAGGAGAACAGTGTCTTACTGAAGGACACCTCTGGGTCCGGGGATCGAACCTGCAACCTTCCATTCACCAGACGACCACCCTACCCACTGAGCCATGTTCCCCCTTATTATCATTATTACTATTATAATTACTATTATATTCCCCACTCTTGATTTTTTTTAAAAACGAGATGAAATCAATCAATTCAATCAAGTTTTTTTATCACCAAGACTGACGTGAGGAAAGTCCTGAGCTGGTTCTCAGTAGTCTCCCCAGTGTGAACGCTCGATGCCCATCTGGCAGCGAGGACGCTACCTGTGTCTC
>OMLC01073010.1:18008-28988 GCA_900302585.1 Regalecus glesne
TGTGTGTGTGTGTGTGTGGGGGGGGGGGTCTGTTTTGAGTTGAGTAGGTACCTGTAGCGCTTCTTCTCCAATAGATTTCTGGACATCTTTGAGGGACTGGTAATGGTTAAGGAGATGGTCTCCACAAACCACATCAACCTGCAAATCACACCAGGACATATTAACAATGGCATACTTTAACTGCTGTGAAAATACAAAAACGTTGGAAAAGGAAAGTGAGGACAAGTCACTTTATCTAGGCATTATATTCCTGCAATGAAATGTGTCCTCTGCATTTAATCCATCCTATTGTATAGGAGCAGTGGGCAAATGCATTGCCGAGGGAGCAGTTAGGGATCAGTGTGTTGCTCAAGGAAACTTTGGCATGTTTTCTGGGGGATCTGTTTGAATATTCATGTGTAATTTTAAGATTCATGATTCAAATGTCAAGCCAATGGGGGCGGCATAGCTCAGTGGGTAGAGCGGTCGTCTGGCAATCGGAAGGTTGCAGGTTCGATCCCCGGTCCTGCATAGAGCATGTCGAGGTGTCCTTGAGCAAGACACTGAACCCCTAAATGCTCCCTGAGCGCCATATGTTGGCAGCTCACTGCTCCTATACAATAGGTTGGGTCAAAAATGCAGAGAAATCCAAATTTCTCCTTGTGGGACTGATAAGGGAATCATTATTATGATTATTATTATTATTATTATTAGGTCCCTGACATAGGACAGATCTAACCCCAACACTGCTGACTAACACAGAGCAGATACTATTTGATATTACTCTTTCATTAACCTATTGCCCAAAAGAAGCCAACATGCAGACATCGTTCATAGACATTATACACGTGTTTAATGCTGCCATACAAGTGAAAATAATTAGAGCCAGGTTTTGCTAATCAGGTGCATGTATAATGAACATGCTCCACTGGCATGGGTTTTGGAGGCTTTTCAATTCATAATGACAAAGCTGACCTATTGTAGTACTGCTGTGTCGAAAATGTGTAAAAAACATGGAGCATGTCAGGAGAATTAAGAAGTTTCGGCTCTTGTATCTCAGGAAAACTTAGTTTGACAGAAACTATAAAAAAATTTTTAACTTTAAGTCAAATCAAAGTTGTTTTTAAATAGTTGGAGAATTCTGGAGTAGACTTCCAAGTATCAGCAGAAGAAATCCTCTTATCCATGATGCCGATTTAGAAGTTCAAGCGTTACAACTCAACATTTTGTTTATCAGAATTATTTCTGCACCTCCCACTTGTAACCTGTGCAGGAACTGAAACTTTGACGATCTGATTAGAATAATTAAAAAAGTTTGGCTTTGGAGAGCATGCCAAGTACAAAAAGCTCTGGTAGAGAAATATTATCACAGGAGAAGCATCAGGTGTTATGAGGCCAGTCTCCAAACAATTTGATGTCCATCTTGCAACAATTAGAAGGTCCACCAGCAGGACATTGCTATACCTGTATAGCAATGTCTAGCCTACAACCCTAAAAAAGCCTTTTCCCCTTTTCTTTTCAACAGGTTTCTGTGAATATGGAGCATCTTTGATTCTACATACACAATTTTTAAAAAACTCCACACATCAAAAAGTTTGGTTTTTGTGCGATGAGAAAACATCTTTCCTCTCCTTATTCCCAGGAATGCTGGTTTATGAAGAAGTTTTCATCTTTTCCCCCACAAAATAAAGTGACATGGCCAGAACTAGAAATAATTTGATATCAGAAACCCAAACAAAAAGTCTTTGTGTTTACATCGCCCACTGAATTTGGACAGGAAATCCCAACACTCGATACATTGACTGGAGCAAACTAGTTACTAGAAGATGGAATATGCTGTAGATCAGGAGTGCTCAATAGGTCGATCGCAAACGTAGTGTGAGTAGATTGCATGGCATTAAAAAATAGACGTCGGCCTACCATCCATCCCGGCACTTGACCGATATACGGCATATCAATGCCATTTCTCCTAAGTTGCTCCTAATCAGATCCTGGATTGTATTGTATGAATTACCATATGTCCGTAGCTTTGGATAAAAGCATCTGCTAAATGGAATTGTAATATTGTATTGAGACATAGTGCTGACCTGGCAAGCGGGACTGAGTTCCATCTTCCGCCTGATGAAGAGTTCCACATGGCGGATGGTAGCTTCACCTGACACACGCACATAGCGTCTCTCCAGTGGCTGACAATCAACAGGTGTCGGGTAGAAATATGACATATTATGTATAATGCATGTATACGTCTACGATAAGTATGGTGTGAAAAGATAATGTCTAAGTCATTTGAGTGTTAATTAAAGTTTATTACAGCAATATAGAGCACTATATAAACAAACCGTTTTCATGTTAAAGATTTGTCTTTACATACGAGTTGTAGAGGAACTGGTTTTCAGACACCATTAAGGTAGCAGAATTTGTTCCCCGTTAAATTAATGCTTTTGTTGTGTTTTAAAGAACCGTGGTTAACACTTTAAAAAACCGATTTATTCATCTGATAAGTTAGCTTCATACTTGTGGAACATTCTTACATCCGTCCGTGTGGATCCAAGTTATGATTCAAAATCGCTATCCAATGCATGATAAATTATATAAAACATGATGGAGAGAAAATCTTCAGAGGAGATATTTTTTCTTACCTTGTAGTCATTTATACCCTCTTCAGCCCTGGAAAAGAAGAAAGGAGAGGTTGAAATGGATGCAGCTATTGTGTAAGCTCACAATGTAAGGAAGTTGGGTCATTGGTTGTTGAGGATTGGAATGTCCGTCCAAATTTACAAAACTGCCAGTTTTGAAGGTGGTGGTGTTCTGTATGTTTTTCTTGTGTTTTAGTGTAATTACTGCCTGTTTAACTACCACTACTGCTTTTGCCTGCTTCCATTAAGGGGTCACCACAGCAGGTCATCATCTCCATCTCTTCCTGTCCTCTACATCTTCCTCTGTCTCACCAGCCACCTGCATGTCCTCCCTCACCACATCATAAACCTCCTCTTTGGTCTTCCTCTTCTCCTCTTGCCTGGCAGCTCCATATTCAGCATCCTTCTCCCAGTATACCAGCATCTCTCTCCCAGTATACCAGCATCTCTCCTCCACACATGTCCAGACCATCTCAGTCTGGTCTCTCTGGCTTTGTCTCCAAACCAATCAGTAAAGCAAATGTTAAATCCTATGCGCTCATAAAAACAGATATGGACATGCGTTCAGAAAACGGTGCCTCACGGCCCACTACACCACATTGTACTTTCACATGCTTACTCTCTGAAGAGACTTTGCTTATCGTGAAACCCTTAACCAAAAGAATGAAGTCGGCCATCCGAAAACCCACAGCAGTTTACGGCTGACAAGTACGACACGGCCTGTCAGTCAGATGTGCCCAACAGGTTCTGCAGGATGCTTACGGCGCTGATGTTCGTGCTCGGAGAGATCTTCATTTTCCTCTGCGCTGAGAAAAAAAAGGGACTAATAAAGGGCGGTTCCATCCGACGCGTTCAAAATCCCTCGTGCAATTTGAAAACCGCGTGGTAGGCCGATTGAAAACAAAGTTGTTTGGAATTGGTCAAAAGAGAGACTTTCCCTCGACGCCAGGTAACATTATTTAACTTGAAACCTATTCTGTTAGAGACGACGGACGGCCTGTCTGAGACCGCATCTACCGCCGTGATCGACAGGGCTCCTCCAGGTCATGGTGATATCTGATTTACGGCTGCTAAACTTCTGCCGCCGGCTCTTTCTGCCTGCAGTAACTATGCATTCGTAAATTAAAGGGGAGCGGTTTTGTTTGAAAACCTTTCTTACGCTATAATGATGGTAAATCGACTCACTTTCACACGGCGCTTTTCCAGTCTAGTGACCACTCAAAGCACTTAATCACATGTAATAACGCTACTAATCACCTCCGATTTATACCAATTTCCCATAAGGCACTTCTCCGAGATGGATGTGCGACAGAAATTGCCTATTTAATACACTTCACGGTACCAGCACCGCTGACGTGAATCAAACACGCAACCATGCTGGAGAATCATTTGAATCCATTAAGCTACCAAACCTGGCACGTTCTAGGGCCGAGCTTTGACGGCGGAACCAGAGAGTGATGGAGCCGCGCTCTCAACTCATGACGCTGCTAGCACCACCGCACAGTACGGTTAAAGCATCTTTACTGACAGAACCATCGTAATCATGATGGCTGAAACCCGATATTCCCCCATTCTGGAATTACTCTGAATACCACTGGTATTGATCTATGAACTTCAGGGCGTGGCTAATAGACATTTGCCAAATAATTAGGACAAAGTCAGCTGCTGTGGGTCCGATCATCAAAAAGCTTGCGGATGTCCACAAAAAGACCCGAAACCCACCCTGAAAGGGTTCATTCAGATCCACCATCAGGACGGGCTGTGAAATAAATAACGTGCGTGCCATAACTCAAGTCCGACTGCGAACCGCCCGGGTTGGATTCGAACCCCGGCCGCTACGCCACCGGGATCCCTCTTGAACACCGTCCTCAATAAGAAGCCTGGGGTCAAAGAAGGACACTGGGCCAACAGACAGTGTACAGGCACTCATCTCTCACAAAGTTTAGGGCCTCATTATTCGCATTGGAAGAGAAGCAACTCTCACTGAATGCATGTTTTCTGATGCCACACACACACACACACACACACACACACACACTGAAATGTCACTGGTAATGGCCTTTTTCAACTTCTTTCACTATGACATTTAAAGCTCTGGAACACGAGGCCGGCTGGCCCCGGGGTGGAGCAGAATAATGGTGAAAGCAGCCACTATTATTTGCAGTTTTAATTACTAATTTGACAGAAAGGGACTAGATTAGGTTGGGGTTTTAATCAAAAACAAAACCACACAACAAAAACAACCGAAAATTAATGCCGCCTCGGTTCCGGGAATTTTGTTGCCCCGTCCATTGTTGGTGGTTTTCTATGCTGCATCTGGCAGACGGAGACTGGAGATAACTGAACAGAAAAAAGCCTCAGCTCAATTCCCAAAGCTCCTTTCTCCCCATTCAAATCTACATCAGAGGTCGGGGGGAGGGGGGGATAATAATACTCACAAACATTGATAAGTAAAACTGGAGGAATTATTTTGGTTATTTCTGAGGACACTTCTGCGTGGAGAGCGGGGGTTCTGTCGAGGAGCAGAAGTATACAAAGAGTTCTACCAGACTTGGGTCATCTTTGCTCTCCCTACCAGCCTCAAGGCTTTTGTCTCTGCCTCTATGTGAGTCAGCAGTGGCAACGGAGCGCCAATCATTCACTGTTTCAGCAAGACCGCAGGGGGAGAAAACCATTTCACCCCATCATCTCAAAGCGGGAGGGAGGGTCTCGGCTCCTCGCCGGAGAGGAAATGTCTACGGGGCAGGTTCGGTGAGCCTTGCTTACTGCAATATAACAACCGTGTCGATTGTTTCGTCTCGAGACACAAACGTATTCGGCATCCGGGTTTGGTTGGTCAGACGGCCCGGTGCCGCCTCAGCGTTCGCCAACATATTTACAGGGGTGGATGAGGTAATCACTTGATACGTGCGTACACACACTCTGACTCAAACTCAACGGTACCGTGACATTTCTACTCGAGTAGAAGTCCATCGGCGACGGGTCCCGTTTTACGTGTCACGATCAATCCCCATGTTATGGGGTTGGACACAGACTTAGATGGAGCTTGGGGGGGAATTAAGGCCGGATGCCCTTCCTGACGCCCCCTGGATGTTGTACCCCTGAGCTACTCCAGCCCTCCTATGAACTGTAACCAGGTGAGAGGAAATAATGCTGACAAACTTGAAAACGATGGTTAAACTGAGCGTGAGAGGCAGGGCGGCAGGCTGGAAACCTGTTCACACACCAGCTGAGCTCGGGTCATCCAGCCGGAACGCCACAAGGTCACACCGCCACGATGTGAACCGCCACCTGAATCGATTTTGAAATCAGGCGACTGCTCACTGAGGACTTGGAATGGGATGGGCCAAGGCTCCACAACACATTTTCACATAAATCCCTTCTTCTAAATCAAGGACTAATTAGCTTCTACAATTTCACGTCATAAAACACGTGTCATTATTATTATTATTATTATTAATATGCCTCATGATGAACAGGCTCTCTCACAATCCCCTGACCTTTGATGGAATGCTTTGCTCTGTTTAAAAACGACCCAAACAGAATACGTAATCAGCCTCTGCAAACCTTTAAATCAAGCACATTTGTCAAGTGCCAAGCCCTGAACTTGGTAAAGTTCAGAGCGAGGCTGACTCTGTGTACTTTTGTCCTTGTGTGTGGGCCGAGTCTTATTTTGCATCATCGTACCCTGTGTTTTAATTTGAGATTACAATTTCACGCGGTCTTATTCGTGTAAATGCGCAAATTACACTGGCCAATTCGCCATCCTGCAACCATCCATTTATAGCTGTTGCCGTATTCCAAAAGTGAAGCGGTCTATAACTGATTATTTTAAAAAGCAGAGTGAGCAGAGAGGGGAGCGGGCTGGTGGGGAGGAACGGCCGACGAGAGGCTCCGACTCAGACACCACTGATGATGAAAGTGCAGGCAAGGAGAGACCGACTGAGCCAGCGGAGAAGATAAGCCACTAGCTTCTACCATACCCGCGGTTGCAGTGCGAGGGGAAAGCTGTGGTCTGCATGTATTTTGGGCAACACGGCACATCCATAGAAGGCCAGTCTAAACCTCACAGGCAGAGCTCGAGCGAGACACACATGGAAGATGAGTAGGGACGCTGACAGAGAGCTCGTCAGGGAAACAGAAGCATGCTGGGAGTGGACGAGGGAGATAAACAGAGAACCATGTCACTGGCTCTCTCATACGGTTTAAGCAGCTCTTGGATCTCGGCGCTCACGTCTCTGTTGACTGACAGCTCTGGAGTTCAGAGAGGCCAGGTGGTAACCCTCCAGACCAGGACAGAGGGGCAAATAGAGAGGGGGGCGGGTCAGGTAGGAGTCAAATGTATTTTGATGAAGACTATGCCCCCCCCACACACACACGCACACACGCACACACAAGAGTAGTTTCATGTCAAGTCCTCATTTAGTCAAAAACAGATCTGGCCCAGACTCTGCTATAAAAGAGGGGAATGTTAAATGAATGAGGCATTGTTGTGGAGGGAGGGAGTGAAGTATGAGGGCCGAGAGAACAAGAGGGAGAAACTCGAAAGGCACCGTGATCATAACACAGAAACGGAAAGCGAGAGAGAGAGAAGTGGGGGAGCACTGAAGACAAAGGAAAGCAGAGAGAAGCGCTCACTTGCAAGTCTAACCGAGGAGAATCGAGGCCCGTTCTGGGAGAGGATTAGGCCCACCGAGCCATTCAGCACAGAGGCAGTCCTTACAGCCATGTTGGGAGATGGGTGTTTTAATCTCCTTAAGTAAACACGGGTTGTGGGCGGTGAACCGGTAGAAATGACAGGAGCCATGGAAAAAGATTCGCCACACCATTTCTCTCATGCTCGAGACAAACAATACTGTTCTTTACCGTGGCGCTAGTGATAAACCTCAATTACTACCCAGAAAACAGAGAAACATTCTGCCGGGTGACTCAAATCAGCCACTTGCTCATCTCCAGATAGAAACCATCGCCGGCGGTCGATAAAGACTTTATTTGCCGCTGGCCGAAACCTACGGATCAACCTGCCACAAAAGTGAGTTGATGCAAAGATAGACCCAAAACGTACCTGATGGGCCTGTTCCTTTTCATTCTACTCAATAGCTGCCTTTACCTCCTCTGAGGAGCCGTCGCCGTTGATCTGAGAACACTAGTCACTGGCAAGGGTCAGGGTATGCTGCTGGACGAAGGCGTTGGAGCCGGACACCGTGTCCATCTCTACAAGAGACCGTACCAGCAGTCAGGATTGGCCGAGTACTCGGAGGTGATACACAAACACCTTTTAGTCTCCCAGATCTCATCCTATGTTGTGTTCACTTACAGTGAGCCGCTTCTGCCTCTGGACCCAGCTGACGGAGGATGTGCGTCGAGATTGATTTACTGATGCAGCACGCCGTACAGCACAGGCCTATGCTAAACGAGCTCTGTTTACAATGCACACGTGTTCCCTGCAGGTGTTTGACCTGCTGCGAACGGGCCAGTCGCAGGTCTGACAGAAGACAAAGCAGACGCGCCCACGCTTCTGCTGCTAGCTGCGGCCCAGCGATTCGTAATTCATGCGGACATGCGTTCTAGGGAAATACAAGCAACATGTGTCCTTCTGATCCGTCACGCGGTCAGAGTTTTACCAAAGGCTTGAAATACATTTCAAACTTGCTGCAGTGGGTCTGTGAAACTCAGCCAAAACCGCCGTTTTCACGGGGTACCGGGTTCTCTGAAACTATCGTTCCATTTTGAAAACTACACCACTGCGTAGACCGTCAGAGGCCAAAGCTTCAGAACGGACTAACCGTCGAGCCTCGACCTCATGAACTCCAGCTTTACCAAAAACTGTGACGGAGGACCAAAGCCGTGGGGTTGACGTGTACGACTTCACACCCGTCTCTCTGCACGCCTTCCCGTGTCCCCAGCTCACTGAAAAGGACAACTGATAAGTGTGTAAGTGGACAGAGAGGAAGAGCCGGTTCAGACCGTCTGAATGCCTGCCAGCCGGCCCGGCGGACAGAGACCGAGGAGGGCCGCTGCTTGTGACAGCTTTAAGGACGTAATCCAATTAGTGCTGATACAAACCATTACTCCAATAAGCCCTCTGCCATTGATTTCACGGCCACAGAGAATTTGTGTTCAATACCCAAGATTCGGCAAATGCCCAGTCACTGTGACGACCTCAGCGGGGGTAGACCAATCGAAGTCAAAAATCAAATCTCATTTATTTGTTTTCCGCCTTTTGGTGCGTCATCCTCTGCAGGAGCCTGTGTCAAAGGTGAACGCCAAATAGAGACGGAAAGAAGGATGGAGGGAAGGAACAAGTGAGTGGAAGTCAACCGAGCAGAGACAGGGGGCAAACAGGACGGGGGGTATATTCAAAAAACGGGGCATTAAGTGGGCATTAAGTAAGAGAAAGCAGAAATGTAATGCGGGTCGGTACGTGAGCGGTGGCGTCTTGTGTTAAGAGACGGATGTGATGTGATGATCTGAGAACAGCTCTCATCTGGAGAAATGAGCATCAACCTTCCATTCCAATAAGTTTGGGATGAACTCCACTCCACATCCCCCAGTGACCCTGGGTGCAAACCAACTGGAGAAAGAGAAGAAGAGAAACAAAAGAAAGCAGGAAGTCAAAAACACTGCTGAGATGAAAGAATAACGAGAAGGCGAGGTGACAATTAAAACCAGAGCGACTGAAGAGAGGGAACATGGAGAGGAGAGAGGGACAGGACACGGAGGAGGGAGACAAACATTCCACAAAATGCTGACAGACGGATGAAAGCTGTAGAGAGGGCGAGGAAAGAAAGAGAACGAAGGGGAGAGGCCAGAGAATGGAGAGCAGAGCGAACGCTGCAAAGAGAGATGGAGTGGTCGACGGCAAGGCCAACACAGCTATAGAGAGATGTTGTCAGAAGGAGAGGGATGGAGGGAGCTGAAAGAGAGTAGACAAACTGTACGTGAACATTTAGAAGAGAGAAGCCTCTAGAAGTAATGTATGAGAGAGACTTCCAGCTGACAAGGGTCAGAGAGGTCCATCTTACACGTCACCGTTGGCCCACACGCTGTGGCGGTGGACACCCTTCCTGACGCCCCGTGGTGGGTTTGAGCCCCCTGCCACTGGCTCGTCAGGTCCAGAGGTGTGCACTCTACCAGTGAGCTGCCGGGCACCCCTGATAAAGAGTCGGAGAAACCCCACAAATAACCATTAGACTGAACAAGGTGAACAGAAGACTGAGTGAGAAGCTGAACAGGAGGGGGTGGAGGAAGACGAGAGGATGTCAGTGGGGTTTAAGGTTTGGATGTCAGCCACTTAGATTTGTCAGTTGACATTCTACTTGAGAAACTGATGGATGACAGCAAGGGGACTACTAGCACCCTAACCAAGACAACATGCACACAAGGAACTGTAACCCGTCATCCTTGATGGAAGCTTGGTTTCGGTGAGCCGGGGTTCATACCCGAGGACTTTGAAAATCTAAAGTGATTTTGATATGCAAGATGATTGCTTCTGCATTTCTTTTGTCGCTTGGCCTTAAGTGTGTTGATGATGAATGATGCCAGATTACTGGGTGCAGCAGATCTCACGATCCATCCCTGAACATCCCGCTGAGTCCCGACATAATGCTGCTGTCGGTGAGCTCCAGTCTCAAAGGAACTCGCTTGATCTGATGTGTCAGTGATCAGAACAAGAATGGAGGTACACGGCTAGGTCGAGCTACTGTTAAAACAACTAAACACCGGTGGAAGTAAACTAATATTAAACACACAAGTGTAAAACAGTGGCTGTCAAGAAATAGACATTTATACAATTGGTCTTTTTCAAAGTGTTTTGTTGACGCCTCACTATAAACTATGTACCCCTCATCTAACGATACTACTACTGCTGTTACTACTACTACTATTACTGCTACTACTACTGCTACTACTGCTACTACTACTACTGCTACTAATACTACTACTGCTACTAATACTACTACTGCTACTAATACTACTACTGCTACTAATACTACTACTGCTACTAATACTACTACTGCTACTAATACTACTACTGCTACTAATACTACTACTGCTACTAATACTACTACTGCTACTAATACTACTACTACTACTACTACTACTACTGCTACTAATACTACTACTGCTGTTACTACTACTACTATTACTACTACTACTAATGCTACTACTACTACTACTGCTACTAATACTACTACTGCTACTAATACTACTACTACTACTGCTACTACTGCTACTAATACTACTACTGCTACTACTACTACTGCTACTACTGCTACTACTACTAATACTACTACTGCTACTAATACTACTACTACTACTACTGCTACTAATACTACGACTGCTACTACTACTACTACTACTACTG
>OMLC01073040.1:0-11868 GCA_900302585.1 Regalecus glesne
GTGTTCGTGGACACACACACACACACACACACGCGTTCGTGGACACACACACACACACACACACACACACACATACACACACATGCGAGACAAGAGCATCTCTGACACCATGTCCCCACCCATGTGTAATAGCATCCGTGAGCTTGACGGAGAATCCTCTCGGGCACGGTCAGAGAAAGCCCTCTGTGCGTTTTGTACGTTTTTGACCCGCTCGTGCCCCCAAACGAAGAGGCCCGGGGTGGTCTTAAGGAGGTGAGAGGGAGAGATGGCGTGAGACAAGGTGGAGCGAGGGGAGATGATAGTGGGAGGACACGGTCAAGAGACAAACACAGCAGGGCAATGTTTGGTTCAAGCAGGTTTCTCAAATTGTTCAAGAAGGCATGTGTGTGTATGTGTGTGTGTGTGTGTGCACGTGGACGTGCATGTTTCCCCTCCGGCGTGCTTGTGACATGCTTGGCTAGACGCCACATGATCGCCCCGTCAAACAGAAACCCTTCCTAGTCTTCTATATCGGCCTGCCAAGCCCTGAACATGTGGCATGACGATGGAAAGCACTTGTGTCCACTTCATCGTGTGATCATTATGAAAGCTTGTCGGTGTAACACCAGCGTGCTTCTCTGTCTTCCCTGACCGCCCAACTATATCTAGTCAGGCTGGAGAGATAACTGAGAAAGATGTCAAAGCTATTAAGTGAAGGCAGCAGCTTCAAACACATGGACAGGCTCGGATTTCTATGAGGCTCGGCAACGTGGGAGTCTGTGTTGTGCTATATCTCTTGCTACGTGTTCTTGTGCTTTGCAGACACAGACTTTCTAAAAGAGATGGGGAACATGCTCAGGATGTATCCTCTGCTGGTGAAATTACCCCGAATGCCTCGAGCATTAAAAAAAAAAAAACTTTTAAAAACCCCACTATTCTAATTGGAGAGTGTTATTGACCGTGAGCCTAAACAGGCCTGCCTTGAACTATCTGAGCCTTAAGCAATAACTTCACATTTTTTGAAAATAAATCTGAAATGGCTTTATAGGCATGACGTAACAGTTTACATATTGCAAATAACTCTCGTCTGCTCTGGATTTAATAGGCCACAGCTAGCGTACCCCTCTCACACTCCCACAGCAGGATTTTGAAGACTTCCATTATCTCTTTGTAAAATCCCGAGTACCATTTACAATTTGCATTGTTTGGGTTGCAGTTCTGGGAACTTATGATTAAATCACTGCTTTTAGCTGATGATGTGGTTTTGATGACATCACCGGTCTCTGACCTCCAACACTCACTGGATCGGTTCACAGCTGAGTGTGAAGCAGCTGGAATGAGGATCAGTACCTCTAAATCTGAGACCATGGTTCTAAGCAGGACACCAGAGGATTGTCCAATCCGAGTAGGGAATGAGTCCTTACCCCAAGTGAGGGAGTTCAAGTATCTGGGGGTCTTGTTCTCAAGTGAGGGGAGAATGGAGCATGAGTTGGACTGGAGAATTGGAGCTGCTGGAGCAGTATTGCGCTCCCTTAACCAAACCATAGTTACCAAGAGAGAGCTGAGCCAGAAGGCAAAGCTTTCCATCTACCGGTCAATGTTTGTGCCCACTCTCTCCTATGGCCATGAAAGCTGGGTCATGACTGAAAGAACAAGATCACGGATACAAGCAGCTGAGATGAGGTTTCTTAGGAGGGTGTCTGGTGTCTCCCTTAGAGATAGGGTGAGAAGCTCAGACATACGTGAGGGACTCGGAGTAGAGCCACTGGTCCTACAAATAGAAAGGAGCCAGTTGAGGTGGTTCGAGGATCTAGTAAGGATGCCACCTGATCGCCTCCCAAAGGAGGTTTTTCAGGCACGTCCAGCTGGGAGAAGACCACGGGGTAGACCGAGGATCAGATGGAGGGATTATATCTCCACACTGGCCTGGGAACGCTTTGAGTTCCCCCAATCAGAGCTATTGTATGTTGCAAGGGAAAGGAAAGCTTGGAGGTCTCGGCTGAAATCTGCTACCTCCGCGACCCGACACCAGATAAGCGGCTGACGATGGATGGATGGATTTTTCGTATGCCTTCGTCTTTCTTTCACTTTGCTACTCTGACACTGCAAATATCCCTTGTGGGACTAAGAAAGGAGTACCTTATCTTTTATTTCATTAGTCCATGAACTCTCTTCAATTCTGACCTATTCAATGCTAATCTATCATTATATCATGTTTCATATTCTAGGTGGACAAATTGCTGCTGCTGGCGGATACTGGCCCTGATCCTCCAGAAAAAAATATCGTCAACAGGTACATTACATTACATTACAGGCATTTAACAGATCCTCTTATCCAGAGCGACATACATCAAGTGCATAGATGCAAACACCCTGGAGAGGTCATCATTCCATTCCAGGGTAGGTGTGGGAGATTAAGGCTAGATGCCTTTCCTGACACCCTGTGTTGAGTTCGAACCTGCAACCTCAGGCTCCTCAGATCCTGAAGCACACGATCTATCCCTGAGTTACCGCGACCCCCTGTCTCAACAGTTTGATAACTCTTTCTCGATTACCCATAGCTCAGTGGGCATAGCTCAGTGGGTAGAGCGGTCGCCTGGCAATCGGAAGGTTGTAGGTTTGATACCCGGTCCTGCATACAGCATGTCGAGGTGTCCTTGAGCAAGACACTGAACTCCTAACTGCTCCCCGAGCGCCATATGTTGGCAGCTCACTGCACCTATACAATAGGTTGGGTCAAAAATGCAGAGAACAAATTTCCCCTTGCGGGACTGATAAGGGAATCATTTATTTTATTTATTTATTTACATGGTGGTGGTACATAGTTGGTGGAGCTATTTAGTTCAGCTACTAATATTCTTCTTTAACAGCTGTCATATTCTTTGGTAGGTATGTGTGCTAGGTGTTAAGTTCTGTAAATGTATTGACTCATTATAGGTTTTTACTAATTCAACCAAAGAACCTGTGTGTAAATTAAAGCCATTCTATTGAAATGCAGCATATCTAAATTGGGCATCCAGGCTCAAATTCAACCAGTTCTTGAGGGCTCTGATATCATTACAAATTTTCAGGAAACAATTAGTAATAGAGCTTGTTTGTGGATGCTGGGGAGCTGGTGGGACCCAAAGAATATGCTTAGATGGGAGCAATATGCACAGACAACAGACAGCAGCCAATTAGTAGGATTACGGCATGGTGTAACTCTGATGGCTGACCAGCTTACCAGACACATATCTGATTGGTTGACTAAGTGAACAAGAGCACCGCTACATTCTGCCTGAACTAATTTACAGACTTAGTTGCATGATCATTAAGAACTTTACCATTATTCACAAAGTTTTTAAAAAAACTGGCTAATGTTGCTTTTCCAAAAACACATGGAATTATCTAAGGGAAAAAGTGAATTTGAAGAGAATAAAATGGAAACAAGTGAACTAAGTTATCTTTTGATGTATTGAAAAGAACAATGGACAGCTTGAATTCGACTGTAGCAGGCCATGGGGAAAAGTTGATTCTCTGGAAGACAACTCTTAATGAGCTAGACCATCATCTACAACAACTACAGAAAGCATGTTTTACCCTCCCAACAAGATAACATGCAGCTGAAAACTAAGTTAGCTGACCGGAAGGGGCGCAGTAGGGGCCTAAACATCAGGATTATTGGCCAGCTGAATCACTTGAAGGTTCATGACCAACCACATTCCTTTCCCAATCACTTGTTGATGTCTTTGGCAAGGAGGTCCTTTCTTCAACACCTGAGCTCGATTGTGATTGCTGGAGCCTTGCACCCAAGCCTGCCATATGAGATAAACCACAACCTTTCATCATTCGCCTACACTGCTTCCTAGTTAAGGATCTACTCATCGGTGAGGCTCGTTGATGAGGTGAGCTGTTCTACAAGGAGCAGAAGATCCAAGTCTATGAAGACTACAGCAGTGATTTGTTGAAGCAAAGAGCAGAGTACAAAAGCTCCATGGTGCAACTTTACAAGCAAGGGTACAAACCAAAGGATATTCCCCAAAGGATTGGGGAATATTTGCAATCGCGTAAGACGCCGACGGATATACTCTCAGGCCACCACCCCTATTCAAAGATGGTCCTTCCCTCTTTACATATAGGGCCTCTTTCTACCCCCTTTTCAAACCAGCGTTCCTCCCTTTCAAAGATGTGAACATCATCATATCGGGGCGGCATAGTTCAGTGGGTAGAGCGGTCGTCTGGCAATCGGAACGTTGCAGGATCGATCCCCGGTCCTGCATATAACATGTCGAGGTGTCCTTGAGCAAGACATTAACCCCTAACTGCTCCCTGAGCGCCATATGTTGGCAGCTCACTGCTCCTATACAATAGGTTGGGTCAAAAATGCAGAGAAATCCAAATTTCGGGGGGGACTGATAAGGGAATCTTTTTTTTAAATCCTTGAATGAGTGGCCACTAGCCTGTAGATGTGTGTAGACCACAGAGTCGTGGCCTGACGTGTTGGCTCTCCTGGGTTGTGCCATCCTCTTAGCCAGCGTCTGTTTGGTCTCCCTGATGTGCAAGTCCCTGCAGTCCTCCTGGCATATGAAACCAGCCTATTGTTGTGTGGCATCAAGGTACTGTTTATAAGGAGGGGAACTTTTTTTCCACTCAGACTGAAGAAGTCACCTGGTGAGTGACGAAATGTTTCTTAATAAACTTCTGATCCAGTTGAACTGATTCACCTCTTTTTGTGATTTCCATACCTAGATTATTGAGCATGCATCAAGACAGTAAGTGGGCAGATTCCCTGGATATGATGCCAGAGCCTTCCTCTCTACAACCCCCATGTAGAAGTTGACCTCTATAGGAGAAACAGGGGAACCCATAACACACCCATGCTTCTGCCTGTAGTATTGCCCCTTATACGTGGAGTACATAGACTCAAGACTTCATATCCAGGGAATCCACATCTTACAATACCGTGACTGCAAATATTCCCCAATCCTTTGTGAATGGTGTTCATTGCCACTGAATGTGCAGTTGATCACCCAACTTCCATATGAACCGAGCCTATTGTTGTCCTGTATTAATGTAAGGGGGGGAATGCTTGCACTTAGCTCAGACTGAAGAAGTCACCAGGTTGAATGACAAAACTTATCTGAATAAACCTCTGATCCGGTTGAACTGATCAACCTCTTTTTGTTTTTTCCATAGCGTGATTATTGAGCATGCACCAAGATATTTATAAATGTTCCACTTTTTCAGGGTAAACTGTCACGTTTTCACCGTCAGCAATGTCCAAAATAAATGTTATGCCTATTTTACTAGGTTAGAAATGCCCTTTGAGGTTTTTAAGATGTAATGCATTTCTATAAGTTTAAATCGTCAGATCAGCTTGATAGATTTAGGAAGTAGCAAAAGACGATGATCAGTGAATCAATGAGTTTCACTCTGCTGTTTCTAGAGGCAGCAATGGGGTTTGGGTGGGAGGCTGGGTTGCTTATGGTACCTTTTTTCCTCTCTCTGGATCTGACTCTGAGTCATCGGCAGGGATGGGTGGGGGCACACATGGAGGAAACATAGCTAATAATACCGTTGATCCCTTTATATGGCTAGTACAGTCTCATGTGCACCAAGTTGTGCAGTTCGATTCACAAGCTGGAATGTTAAAGGCCTCAACTCTCCTGTTAAGCATAACAAAGTGATTAACCATCTTAAATCCCTCAAGACTTAAATAGCCTTATTCCAAGAGACTCACATTAAGCCATTAGGTCATGTTAAACTTTCGTAGAATTTGGTTGGGGCTTCTTTATCATTCCTCATTTTCAAGCAAGAGGCGCAGGGGAGCAATTCTAATTCATAAAAAAATGCCCCTCTCAATATCCACTGTCATTTCAGATCTAATGGACACTTTGTAATTGTTACAGGTAGAATTGTGGCTAATAACCTGGTGTTGGCAAATGTGTGTGGCCCAAATTGAGATAATAGGAACTTTTTTTTACAATTTCATTTTATTAGTGTTCAGAAACTCACATACAGATATTTCACTTTTTCAGGTTCTATGCATATGGCAAACAATATAATTATTTTCTTATTTATTCAAGTATAGAAATTGAAACAACATAAGCAAACAAAGACACAAAAGAACAAACAAAAAACAATACCATAGGAACAAAGCTAAAGATAAAACAGGGAGGAATCATCTTCACTAAAGTAAAGAAATACAATCAGACCATTTATCTCTGACATAATTGCACCACGTAAGCCAGTGCTCAATAAATGTTTCCATCCATCCATAGTCATCCAACCGCTCTGGGTCACGGAGGTAGCAGATTTCAGCCGGGACCTCCAAGCTTTCCTTTCCCTTGCAACATCCACTAGCTCTGATTGGGGTATCTCAAGGCGTTCCGAGGCCAATGTGGGGATATAATCCCTCCATCTGGTCCTGGGTCTAGCCCGTGGCCTTCTTCCAGCTGGACGTGCCTTAAAAACCTCCTTTGGGAGGCGATCAGGTGGCATCCTTACTAGATGCCCGAACCACCTCAACTGGCTCCTTTCTATTTGTAGGACCAGCGGCTCTACTCCGAGTCCCTCACGTATGTCTGAGCTGCTCACCCTATTTCTAAGGGAGACACCACACAACCTTCTAAGAAACCTATTCTCACAGGCTTGTATCTGTGATCTTGTTCTTTCAGTCACGACCCAGCTTTCATGGGCATAGGAGAGAGTGCGCACAAACATTTACTGGTGGATCGAAAGCTTGGCCTTCTGGCTCAGCTCTCTCTTGGTATCTATTGTTTGGTAAAGGGAGCGCTATACCACTCCAGCAGCTCCAATTCTCCAGTACAATTCATGCCCTATTCTCACCTCACTAGAGAACAAGACCCCGAGATTCTTGAACTCCCTCACTTGGGGTAAGGACTCATTCCCTACTCGGATTGGACAAACCTCTGGTGTCCTGCTTAGAACCATGGTCTCTGATTTAGAGGTGCTAATCTTCATTCCAGCTGCTTCACTCTCGGCTGCAAACCGATCCAGTGAGTGTTGGAGGTCAGAGACTGATGACGTCAACAGAACCACATCATCTCCAAAAAGCAGGGATTTACCCCTAAATTCACTGAATTACAACCCCTCTCTTTCATGACTACGCCTGGAGATCCTGTCCATGAAGATCACAAACAGGAAAGGTGATAAGGAGCAACCCTGACAGAGACCAACCCCTACTGGGAAAGAGTCTGACTTACTACCCAAAACTCGGACACAACTCTCACTTTGGGCATAGAGATTGGATGGCCCTGAGTAGTGACCTTCTTATCTGATACTCCCACAGAACTTCCCACAATATATCCCGGGGGACTCGGTCATAAGCCTTCTCCAGATCTACAAAAAAAAATCCAGACTGGATGGGCAGACTCCCAGTACCCCTCCAGGGTATTTGCAAGCATAAAGAGCTGGTCTGTTGTTCCAGGACCAGGACGGAATCCACATTGTTCCTCCTCAATGTGTGGTTGGACTATTGGCCGGACCCTCCTTTCCAGCACCTTTCGAGTAGACCTTTTAAGGTAGGCTGACGGATCTCATCATTTTGACTACTTCAGTGACCTCCTAAAGGGAACTTGAAGTTGATCCTCCATCATCCTCCTGCTCTGTCTCTATCCAGCGGGTGGGTAAGTTGGCTTCAAGAGATCCTCAAAGTTCTCCTTTTATCGTCCCATTACCTCCCCAGTTGAGTTCAACAGAGTCCCATCCTTACTATAAACAGCTTCAATGGTTCCTCGTTTTCCCCTCCAGAGATGCCGGACGGTTTTCCAGAAGCGCTTTGGTGCTGACCTAAAGTCCTTCTCCATGGCTTCCCCGAACTCCCCCCACACTCGCTGCTTTTCCTCTTTCACTACTGAGGCTGCCGTCCTTTTGACCTGTTTGAATCTTGCAACTGCGTCTGGAGTCCCCGGGATAACTTATCCCGGAAGGCCTCCTTCTTCAATCGGATAGCTTCCCTAACTGCTGGTGTCCACCAGGGTATTCGTGGGTTACCACCCCTTGAGGCACCTATGACCTTGAGACCAGAGCTCACAGTTGCAGCTTCGGTAATGGAAGCTTTGAACATAACCCAGTCTGGTTCAATGTCCCTAACCTCTACAGGGATGCCAGAAAGCTCTGATGTAGGTGGGAGTTGAAGGTCTTCTTGACAAAGTCCTCCTCCAAGCGTTCCCAGTTCACCCGCACTATACGTTTGGTACCATTCCACCTCCCGCACAAGCTCTGGCTCCTTAATCCCTATGGAGGTGACATTCCACGTCACTAATGCTAGCTTCTGTCGCTTGGTTTTGGTCTGATGAGACCTTTTGCCCTCACTGCTACCTGTCTGGCAGTGCACCCGACCCTACTGATTCTTCCTGTAGGTGATGGGTCTACAGGATGGAGCAGTGTCCACGTTGTTTATTCGGGCTGAGCCCGGCCGGGCTCCGTGGTGAACTTGGCCACCAGGCAGTCGCTGATTGGCCCCTCCTTCTGGGCCTGTCTCCAGATCCTCATCTGGAGCCGGGCTTCCTCCGGGCAGGGTATTGTCACTTCCTTTTGGATCTTTCATGGGGTTTTCTTGAACAATTCTTAGTCTGGTCCCTCACCAGAGATCGATTTGCCATGGGAGACCCTAACAGTAGCACAAATCTCCAGACAACATAGTTCTCGGGATCATAGAGACACTCAAACCTCTCCACCACGATAAGGTGATGGTTCCTCGGAGAGGAGAGTTCACTTGGTTCACATATTTATCGAAGCCTCCGGTCGTTTAACACAGAGTACTGCTCTACACATAATGCTGCCTGGGAGCAGGAGCCATGTACAGAATACGTAATTCTTCATCATGTACCTGTTTTAACCTGATTCAGTTTTAAATTGTTCAAAGATTGTATCCATCTAGTTCAAGGCTATCAAAAATATACAGTTATAATCAAAATTATTATCCATTGGTCCAAATGTTCCAACTTTGTTTCATCACTCCACAAAACAGATTCCCGAAACCTCATTGGCTTATGTAAATAAGCCAAAGATGATTTTTATTGTGATCAACATTTTTATCGTTTATCTGGCGGAGGTTACAGACTAAATACAAAGCAAATTGAGAAAGGTAATAAAGTAATGAAAAATATTGGTGAGGTTGATAAGATAGTACATAAAGCAACAGATGGGTCAGCAGGTACACTAAATCACAACCAAAATTGCTGTGTTATTTTTGCCCCTAGCCCAAGAGATTATCTTGGATGAGAAAGACTTCCATGCTTCTACAGTCACTGGTCTCGCCTTATTTAGCGGCACAGTTGTATGTTCCAGGTTGACAATGTTAACCAGGCTATGAATCCAGAATTATTTCATACACATATCCGGGGTACACCAGTTTTTCAAATTGTTTTCTTTGCAGAGGTAAACCTTGCAAATACCATTTTTTGAAATTGCTTTTGATGGATATCAGAATTGTTATTAAGGAGACAAAAAGCAGGATAAGGAACATGAAAATATCAAGTATATCTGCTAATGCTGAGTTAACATGACTCCAAAACTGAGAAATAACAGGACAATCCCTGCTTCCACTGTAAGTTCATCACGTCTGTTCCAGTATGGTTTTAAGTCACCTTCACTCACCTATTTTGGCCATCCGGTTTGTGTTAGATGTCTCACTTGGATAAGTATTTTGTCTTTGTCTGTCTCTTTCTTTATGTCTTTTGCTGAAACGGGGATCGATTCTAGCCAAGACACTCTGAATTTCGGGTTTCTTTGTGGCGCTTCTTTCTGTAGCAGTAATCGGGATAACCCATCAGCATTGACATGTTGTAAGGAGGCTTTGTAGACTATGTCATACTGATAAGCTGACAGCAATAAAGCCCATCTCTGTAGACGCGGAGCAGCTAATGCTGGTACTCCTGTCTTTGGTCCCAAAATTTTCACAAGTGGGTTATGGTCAGTGACCAATACAAATTTCCTGCCATAGAGATCATCCCTTAATTTTTGTACACCAAAAATGATGGCTAACGCTTCCTTCTCAATTTGTGAGTAGTTTATCTCTGTTTTACTCGAGGTATGCCAAGCGTAGGCTATAGGTCGTTCACTACTGTCTATCATTTGGTGTGATATGACAGCTCCTAGACCGTAGGCACTAGCATCGCAAGCCAGTAAAATCGCAATTGTAGATTGAAGTGTGTGAGAACACTAGACGATGCCAGCTGTGATTTGGCCTTCTCAAACGCTGCTTGACATTGGGTGGAGCAGTTCCACTGACTGTCCTTCTGTTGCAACACTGTCATTGGTTTGATAATGGTTGAGAGATTCTCAAGAAACTCCCCATAATAAGTCAGTAAAGCTAAAAATTCCATAAGCTCTGTGACATTTTTAGGGACTGAAGCGTTGACTATTGTTTCCACTTTCTCGGGTACAGGGTGTAACCCTTCACTGTCAATTTTGTGCCCCAAGTATGTTACACTTGGCTGGCTGTGCTACATTTGTCTCTGTTCACCCGTCTGCCTCTGTCTTGTAAGCGTTGTAACACCAGCTCAACATTTTCCCAGTGTCCGGCTTCGGTTGACCCCTTAATCAATATGTCGTCAAGGTAGCATACAACTCTTGGTAAGCCCTGAAGAATCTGATCCATAATACGTTGGAATATTGCCGGTGAACTAGCTATTCATTTGCTAAAGCCCTTTTGGTGTATTGATTGATTGTAAGGTATTGCTTGGATTCATCCTCTAGCTCTACCTGCTGGTAAACTTGGGTAAGGTCTAGCTTGATGAAATATTTTCCCCCAGCTAATTTGGCAAACAGATCCTGTGTTTTAGGAAGAGGGTATTTGTCTACCTCTAACCACGGATTTATGGTTACCTTGTAGTCACCACAAATTCTGACATCACCATTTTTTTTGGTATACACACAATTGGAGTTGCCCATTCACTATACTCCACCGGAGTGCAAACTCCCATTTCCTGCGATTTGGCTAATTGTTGGTCAACAGCGGCACTCAGTGCATAAGCCACTTAGCTAGCCATGCAGAATTTTGGATTGGCATTTTCCATCACTCTGAGTTATGCTTTTACACCTGAAATGACACCCCGATCTGCATTCAACACAGGAGAGTATTTCTCATACATCTCTGAGAGAGTATCCGTAACCGGTAAGTAATTCACTCTAGACCAGTCTAAACGCAGGCGCTGAATCCAATTTCTGCCCGTTAGTGTTGGACCACTTCCTTTTGCCTCTAACAGCGTCAGCTGTTTTGTTTGCTCACCACACTGCACTTTCACTGGAATTTGGCCCATGGTTGCAATTGGCTCTGAGGAATACGTTTTAAGACACATCTCCTGGCTGCAGTTTACAGTTTTTAAACCGGTTTCTGTTCAGCTTCTCTGACATTACACTCATAGCTGCACTTGTCAACTTCCATCTTAATCTTAATACCATTGCATCTCACCATGACCATATAGGGCTTAACACACTCACTGTCACCTTTCACTATAAACAGTTCATAGTCTTTTGTGACCCCTGGGAATGCAGTGTCAGCACAGTTCTCAGTTCCTGGAGGCTGTCCTGACGCATACGCTGCTCCCTCCGAGGGCGATACTGACCGGTGGTTCTCTCACGGCTGGGGCACTCCTCGTTGACGCTCGCTGACCACCTCTGTGCTTGCCGGATTCCTTGGTTCTGCATGTTCGCTCTAGAGGGGCGGCATAGCTCAGTTGGTAGAGCGGTCGTCTGGCAATCAGAAGGTTGCAGGTTCGATCCCCGGTCCTGCATACAGCATGTCGAGGTGTCCTTGAGCAAGACACTTAACCCCTAACTGCTCCCCGAGCGCCATATGTTGGCAGCTCCCTGCTCCTATACAATAGGTTGGGTCAAAAATGCAGAGAACAAATTTCCCCTTGCGGGACTGATATCGGAATC
>OMLC01073101.1:0-13160 GCA_900302585.1 Regalecus glesne
ATGCTGGATTATTTTCACTGCTCACTTAGATTACAGCCACCATCTGAGTTATTCATATTCTTTTGGCATGTTCCCTGTTACCCGGGGGTCACTGCAGATGATTTTAGTCTCCATCAGTGCCCCTGTGAGGTCACTGTACCAGTGGCGGTCATAAACCTACCCTTGACAGATCCTCTATGGACACTTGACTGATCCACTCCATTCTTGTCCATCTGCATGATGATTGAGAAGCTTAACGTGACAAATTGAAAATTGCACCCATGAATTTTAAGAGTAATTGAAACTAGCGCTAGGTTTGAATTTGTTTAGTGAGAGTTAGAAACATGCTTGGTTCCATCCAGCAAGCCAAGTTTTTTCAAACTGGTTGTCCTGATGTTTAACGATGGATCCGCTCAATCCAAGACCAAGCGGGTCATTTTGACTTGGAACAGCTAAATCTCACTTTACCTCCGGCATGTCCCCAACAAAACCAAAAGGAGATCTTCAAAAAGTTTAAAAGCTGAAGACTTTTAGAATAAATGGGGCAATTTCTTCCTGTAACGCTCGTCCGACACCCTGTTGAATTTTTAAAAAAAAGAACAAACCAACCCTGGAGCGCTTTAGCCGATTCGGGCCCCGGCTCTCTCTGCTCTCTCCCTCAGTCCAAAGAGCTGCAGATCAAACGGCAGTTCCAGGACACCTGTAAGATCCAGACCCGCCAGTACAAGGCGCTCCGCAACCACCTGCTGGAGAACACGCCCAAGGCTGACCACAAGGCGGTACTGAAGCGGCTGAAGGACGAGCAGACCCGCAAGCTCGCCATCCTGGCGGAGCAGTACGACCACTCCATCAATGACATGTTGTCCACCCAGGCTGTGAGTAACCCAAACACACAATGTCCACTTAACACTTCTGTAACCCTGACGACCGCGAGATACTCACGCCCGATTCTCTAATCCTGCTATGTTTACCTGCACCTGAACCCACATTCAGGGATGACCCGGGTTCAAGCGATCTAAGAGGCTGCTAAAGGGTCCCACAGCTACTTCTAGTCACATTACTGGCGAGATGGTTGTGTGCGTGTGTGTGTGTGTGTGCTCAAGGCCCCAAAAAGCCCAGGACCGGCACAGCCCACTTTATCCCAGTCCTCCGGATATCCGGCTGACTGGATTCTGTCCTTGTCAATGTCCTCTCCAAACCCTAACCTGTGGGACAGACGCACCAACCAGCCCTCGGGAGGCCTAATTGACTTAAAGGCCGTAACGGCTTCGGGTACCTGGCAGCGAGCTGCGTCAGAACAGTAAACTAAATCCCAGTGTCTGGGATTTGTAACCATGTCTGCTGGTTATGAGGTTAAAGTCGCTATCTGGGCCACTTTCCCAGACAGCGATTAACCTCCATCGCCGAGGTCAAAGAAATAAATGACTTGGATACATAAACAAGTGACACGAGACATGCTCGGTATTTACTGGAGCCATGGGGAACAGGCGTGTCACGGGACCGCGCTGGCTCAGTTGTAGAATCCAAGTATCCAAGTTGGGTGTCGTGGGTTCAATCCCACTGCGGGGCATCAGGAAAAGGGCCTTCAGCCTCAATCCCCCATGCTCGGTAAATTTGAGGCATGTGTTGCAACAAACAAGTCTTCATATACAGATTGCCGGGATTCCCACATATCCTGGAAAACCTGGAGATTTAAACTGGTTGTCATTGAAAATACCTGGAGCGGTGT
The DNA here is from genome assembly GCA_900302585.1 of Regalecus glesne. Classification (NCBI taxonomy): domain Eukaryota; kingdom Metazoa; phylum Chordata; class Actinopteri; order Lampriformes; family Regalecidae; genus Regalecus; species Regalecus glesne. The sequence continues at coordinate 1,709 of OMLC01073101.1, forward strand.
GAAATCGATCAAATATCCCGGAAATATTATTTTGCTCCTGATAAATTATTTTGCACAATCATCTTTTTCTCCCTTGAGATCGCACATCAGGGCTGGAGGTTTGGCGTTCTGATGAGTGACTGCAGACCAGTTCATTATGAATGATAACACACTCCTCATTCAACATCCACTCTCATGTATGTCCAACCAGAAGTCCTGGAAAGGGACTCCTCAGGGTTCGGAACCTTGGCTTGTTTTCACCTTTGTCACCTCGCCTCATGCATCCCTATCCTGCCGTGTCCTTAGCTGCGATTGGACGAGACCCAGGAAGCGGAGTACCAGGTTCTACGCATGCAGCTGCAGCAGGAGTTGGAGCTGCTCAACGCCTACCAGAGCAAAATCAAAATCCACACCGACTCGCAGCACGAGAGGGAGGTGAAGGACCTGGAGCAGAGGGTCTCCATCCGACGGGCCCTGCTGGAGCAGAGGGTGAGACCCCTGACATTTGTGTCAATTCATAGCTGCTTCCTTCCAATGACATTTCTGTATATTCCTGTATTCAGTTACATCCAATCTAAGCTGTGTAGAATGGACTGATGTGGTTTATTTTGGCGTCGAGTGCTTTGCACATGGGCACTTTTAATAGTTGCGGGGAAGAGTTACTCAACCCCTGCCCCGTGTTCTCAGTCGGTCCGTGAGGTCATGTTGACGAGGCCGTGGTTCAAAGCCCTCAGAGAACCTCAGCAGCAGAGTGACGACTGGCTGCTGCCGGCAGCTGGAGCAGCCCGTAGCTCAGGGGTTGACACTTTGTGTCAGGGACTGATGCTGCAGACTCTAACCCACCACAGGGCTTCAGGAAGGGCATCCGGCTTTAATCCCCCACACTCCATCTGAGACCGTGTCCAGCCCCACGATGTGGGGACCGATTGTGACGCATTAAAATGGACGTCTCAACACAATATCTAGTCTCATGTCAGAATATTGATATTATATCTGTGTATTGCTCCGTTTTACTGCCAAATAGCTGTGAGCGAAAGCTGGAAGAGTCAGTACGCGTTCAAGTGCAGCACTTTATTAGCAGCGTGTTGAGACATCACCAGGGTGTTGTCCTGTCCTTCTGTCTTCAGATCGAGGAGGAGATGTTGTCCCTGCAGAATGAGCGCTCTGAGAGGATCCGGACTCTCCTGGAGCGGCAGGCCAGTGAGATCGAGGCCTTTGACTCGGAGAGTCTGCGTCTGGGCTTCAGCAGCATGGCACTGACCGGGATCCCCGGCGAGGCCTACGCCAAGCAGGGCTACGCCAACGCTCCGGTCCCTGGCTCGCGCTCTGCCGGCCACTGGAGCCACGGTGTGCAGCACCCCTCTGCCTCCGGCCAGCCCCACGTCCGGCGCTCACACAACAGCGGGGGGGCTGTGGGAGAGCGGCGGAATGAGGCGTCATCTCAGGCATTGGGCCTGGCGCTGGCTCTGGGCAGGGAGTCCTCCCGCTCCTCTTCATCTTCATCCTCCTCCTCGTCCTCCCACCACCCGAGGCACCACCTGCCACAGCACCACCATCACCAGAGCACTCCGCAGCTCTATCGTGAGAGGGAGAGAGAAAGAGAGCGAGAGAGGGAGCGAGAGCGCGACAGAGACCGCGACTGGGCGGGGGGCCGGGGATCAGGGGGCGACTTGGCCCATCCCCACCCCTTCTCCCACCACCTCCCCTCACGCTCCTCCTCCCAGTCCCTGGCAATGCTGCCTCCACCACCTCCAGCACCACCTTCCATCTCAGGCTCCTCCTCCTCCTCTTCTTCCTCCCAGGGAGGAGTCTATGGGGGCGGGGCCCTAGCTGTGCGTGGGGCCCCCAGCCTGATGGCCTTGAGGAACAGCCCCCAGCCCCTCCGGAGGACGGCATCCGGCGGGGGCCCTGGGGGAGCAGGAGGCCCCGGGGGGAACGATGGAGTACTGAGCCGAAGCACCTCGGTGACCTCACACATCTCCAATGGCTCCCACCTCTCCTACTCCTAGACCTCCCCTGTGTTCACCTTCTTTCTGATCACCCCCGTCCCCTCGCATCTCTCCTACTTCTAGAGCCCCCCCCCGATCACCTCCTCTGCTCCCCACCTCTCCTAATCTGAGACCTCCTCCTCACCCACCCCCCACCTCCTGTCTGCTCCCTGTCTTTCTCCTGTAGACGCTGATGTCAGACCGCAGAGGACATGCAGGTCAGACGGATCCGTTTGGGGGTTTTGATTTCCTCTTCTCTTTTCACTGGAAACTCGCGTCAGTGTTCATGACGGTAGAGGAGACGAGGAGAAGGGGAACGGCATTTCTTTTTCTTAGAGCCCATGAAGGACAGACAGGACGGACACCTTGTCGTATTCTATGATGTTTCTGAACAGGAATGGAGAAAACAGAAGGACAGGGAAGAGAAGAAAAGTCCTGGGCTCTTCGCCTCGTGTGTGTGTGTGTGTTTGTGTGTGTGTGTGTGTGTGTGTGCGGTGTGTGTGTGTGTGTGTGTGTGTGTGTTTATCTGTATGTAATGTGTCCACATGGATCCAGCAGACACTCCCTCCTCAATTGGCTTCCCAAAAGGAAAACGGAGAAGTTTTTAAAGAGCTGCGTTGCTTTTTCTTTTTTTTTCTTTTTTTTTGGTGTCTGTACTGAAACGTGGTCGAGGATGAAAAATACCTTTTTTTAAAAAGTTGATTTAAAACTGTTATTTGTCGATGTTATATTGATTTTTCTATTATGTGTGTATAGAAAAAATATCAAGAGGCAACCAGTTGCTCAGAACGTCACCAATGCCTTTAAGGGTTGCTTAAAGGGATATTATATATCATAAGGATTTTTTTTCCTTATTTTCTTTCTTTTTTCTTTTGGTCGACTGCTTGATAAACTTCAGCACAAACCGAATATGAATTCCCAGAATGTTTGTAAAGGCAACAGACTCTGTTCTACTGTAAAAATACAAGGACGTGTAACATTAGTGCGGACGTGTACAACCCCAAAAAACACAAAAGAAAAAAAAAACACAAAAGAAAAATAGCTTTCCTGCATTCATGACGTGTTGAGAATCTGAAACAACATCCGTGTCGATGGGAGTCACTCCAGTGCATGAGATAAATGTACAAAACATTTTTGTTAACATGACCAGACACAACTGAATCGCACCTGTCCCGAGTTTCACCGGCATCCAAGATCACCCGTCCACCGTTTTGGCCTCTACTGTAAATACCAATGGGAAGGAACGTCGGAGCGAGTCATCGGTTTTATAGAGCAACACAGGACGAGGACGGTCATTTTGATAAACCGGACGAGTGCTGAACTGACGATGTAGAGCAACACTTTTTCTATAGGTCTCAGTACGGCCTCGGCTGACCCTGACCTATTTGTTGTTGTGACCATGTAAACGTTTTTCGAGGCCCGATTTTGACCACGAGAAAGCTGTAGACAAAAAAAAAAAGAAAAGAAAAGAAGAAGACGACAGAGGATAAAAAAGACAAAATGTTACATCGTCAGGTACGGTTTGTGTTCCAGAGATGAATGATTATTAATAGGGGTTATTAATAATTGTTAATGATTCATGTATGTGCGTGTGTCGACCGGTATAAAGTGTTAGTTCTTTTGCCACTTTTTGTAAACAGCAAAACAAAACGACCTTGAGTTTTGAAAAGACACTTGCAATCCTTCTGCAAAAGATGGATATCACACTGAGAAGTAACATGAGATAAGAAGAAATTATATCAATTCACATACCCCTGACACCCGATCTCCGCCCTAGCCCTGGGGGCCTTATAATAAAAACTCATGATGTGTTGAACTTGGCGGAATGAAAACTGCAATTTTGCCCCTTTTTTAATAGAAAAAAATCTATTCTATCGGTTTTATTACCACGACAACACAGAATCGATCAAAGCAGCATGAAGAACAATAAAGTGGATTAGAAATAATAATAGAAAAAAGATGTGCACAATCCTAGATCATAATGGTACTGTTAGAGGGTTAAGGGGGCGATGTGACCGGAAGCCAAGAGTGCTTTTGTACCAAGGAAAGAAACTGGAGAAGTGTCGTATCTACACAGGGCCGAATCAATCCTTTAGAGGGGCCCTGGCAAAATTTGATTTGACCCCCTGACCCCACCTACACCTCTAACCTGGTGTCCCAACAGCAGTTTCAATATGACGGCACATGGCCGCGGGGTCACACACTATCACCCTATTGGTGTTTGCCAGGCCTGCATCGATATTGATGTCCCCAACATGATGCCCCCCCCCATTCCATCTTGAAAGCTGTGGTTGGTTTGAGAAGGTTTAGGGGTGACTTGCCTCATTCTGGATGACAGAAAAATAACCCTGCAGTTTTGTAGGTTGAGAGTCCAAAACCACCGGCTCAGAGACAGTTCCCTGTATAACCTACTACTTTATGCTTGGTTGGAAATCTCAGTGCATGCATAATGTCCTTATATAAACTTAGACTGGTGGTTTGGTGATGGGAAAAGGTAGGTGTCACTGTGGCTGTGGGGAACTTTGCTTGAGCATTTCTCTCCCTTCCTATGCCGGGAGCAGGGATTTTCACCACTCATATACGAGTCACAATTGGGATAAATGGACAGGCAATGTGGCCCACTCGTCTGGGTGTGTTTCTGAGGGGACATTAGGGGTATAATGCTTAGATATTAAATATGAATCAAATATTCAAATCCAGCAATTCCAAGTTTGAGGAGAAGGAAAAGAAAAAGGTTTTAAGACATGTTGGTAAAGGAGGGATAATTTAAAGTAATTAAAAAAATAAAAATAAATTGATATTAACAAGAATGAGCCTGTGTTTATTTCATCGTCACAATGTTGCAAACATTTCATGCTTTTATATTCTCGAATTGGTTTTTGAACATGATCACATATTAGATTTGGACTGTTTTATTTCTCTTTTCTACCATGTGCTATTGTCATACATGCATATCTATTACACACACACACACACATCTATATATGCATATATATATATATATATATATATATAGAGAGAGAGAGAGAGAGAGAGAGAGAGAGAGAGAGAGAGAGAGAGAGAGAGAGATAGATAGATAGATAGATAGATAGATAGATAGATTGACATGTGAAGCAAATATCTGTAAATCTTTACATTTCAAACTGCGTCAGCCTTCCACTCAACACAGGTTTTCCTCCCTCTCATATATTTTTCCACGTGTCGACCAACTCTGAACATAATGCCACAACTGTAATGACACAGTGTTAAATTTACATTCAAACTGTATTAACATAGAGGCTTCTGCATAGGCTTTAAGAGCCTATTTTAGTTCATCGTGCCGACTGCTGAGTGGGAGGGGTCAGGGGAAGCGGCAGCCAGGGGAGAGCCTGGAACCTGCCGAAGCTAAGGCAACCCAGGTGATTGACAGGCAAACGACTAGCCGTAGAGATAGTTAGACAAATGGAAGCTAAGATATAGTTTGACAGACAGATGGGAACGTAAATGGATGGTTTGGCAGCATGATAAGGTAAATAGGCTGATGGATCACCAAACAAATACAAGAGGAGGAAGGAAGAAAATAAAAGAAGAAAAGAACAGAACGCCTGCCTGCAAACAACAAAAGATAGGAGACCAGATAGCCCCGATAAACACAGATGGATCGTGTTGATACACAGAGATGCGGGGAAAGATCGATAGATTGTTTTATTCTATTTGCCTGCCAAACTGGAGATTTGATGTGGCTGGTATCACCACGATCTGTTTCAGACAATGCCTGGCATGACTGTTACAGACGGGCCAGATAAAGACACGTCTCAATCTGTTGCTAGACGCACTGCATCTTAGTTGGGGTGTTGGGCACTAGCTTGAGCAGTGTCATCACGTCTGCATGTTATCCCAAGGACTCTTGTGCCATTAATTTTTTGACTCAAAGTCTCCACTCGTACAGGGAGTGACACTTGAACACATGCAGCCACAACGTGACATGCTGACGTGAGGTGGGGATCTGTTGGAGTGAGAATAAATCTCCAAAAAAAGAAGAAAGTGGAAAATAGCATTATGAGGTATTAACCCCTGGCCATGGTTGTAGCTTTGGGAAGAGTGAGGGGGTGTTGTGAAATGGAGGAAGGGCTGAGATACTTTGGTTCTTTTCAAACTTCTGCAAAACAAAATGGCTGCTCCTGGCAACCCGTCGCCTCATTACTGTGCCTTACGTTTATCATGTCAAATCGGAAGACAAGGGTATGCAAAGTTTCGAAGCAGGGGCTCGCCTAGTTAGAAAGGTGGCTTCTCTCCGCAGTTCCTTGAGGGACATGGGGGTGCACTCCAACAGCCTCTGATGAGTGTTGCAGGGCTTATAATAGACAGGAGAGGCCCAGAAAGCGTGCCCTTTAGAGGTGCAGCATCTCTCACCGTCTGACAGCTTACAGGGGGCTACGCTCCACAATGACACCTTCACAGTGCACTCCAGATGACACACAAACATGCACGAGCTCACAGGTGCACAATGCTCTGACACATCCCCAGCAACACGAAGAAGCCTGGCAATGCATGTGTGCAAAATTACACGTGTGTGTGTGTGTGTGTGTGTGTGTGTGTGCATGCATACGGAAATCCACACCGAGATGCATTTGAGATCTTGAGATGACACCTGACAAGTGGAATCTTGGCATTGTGGTAAAAAATGTTGGTACTTGTAGAAACGGCCTGCTTCCACCTTAAGATGGAGGTTATGGAAATGAACATCTGTTGGTGCCATGTTGGGCCGGCGCCACAACTCAATATCAGTAAACAAAAACAGCCATGCAAACCGAATCAGGCCTGAAGCTCCAATCTCTGGCAATACAGTAAGATTTATATCAACACCAGATAAATTGTGCCTAAAGAGCCAGAGGAGTCTCCTCGAAAAGTAGTTTGCAGTCAGCGGATGAAAATAGGAACATATACTGCAGGGGCAAAAAACATCCTGAGAATCCACCACCATTCATATGTTTCTCGAATACTTTAAATTAGAAACGAATAAGCGGCGGGGTATCGTTTGATCGTCTAGACAGAGATATATCCATTGTGCTCGCAAAAAGCCGAAAAGACAAGAAAATATTATTTTTTCCAAACACTTCCTTTCATAGGGGGCTGCACTTGCTGTGAGAAAATAGAGGTTTTCCACACAAGTCAATGTAAACATGCACTTATTTAACGTGCACATTATGTAACTTCTTAAAAAGGAAAGGGCCCGGGTCAACATGTCATCTCATCAAATAATCAGAAAGTGCCTGGTCTACCCATCTCCTTCAACTTATCCACCAGCGTGCCCATCATTCAATCTCAGAACTCTCCGGGACGGCTAAACCGCTGATGTCTTACCCAAATAAATGAAACATGGCGTTGTCTCTTATTTAGCAATCCCCCTTTGGATGTGTCCTAGTGCACAGAAAACACCAGTGGAGATCACAGAGGGCTCTTGCTTGGAAGCACCCTTACTCTTTGCACAATGCCATCACCGTCGGACCCATTTGTGCCTCACGGAGATGCCCCCCCCACTCCACCCTCACCCCGCGTTCGCATGGGTGGGCTTGCAAAGAGACTTCTCTCTCTCTCTCTCTCTATAAATCATTCATACTGAGAGATGCTCCCTCATGTACACAAAACACCCCAGCCCTCCCAGTGATGGGCAACACTTAGCTACCCCCCGTGTTTTGCTTGTGCATCGCTAGTGTGGCTGTCACACCTTCTGCTGGTGTACAACAGCTACAGGCGCTAGACAAGCAACATATAATTTCGCTTCCCATTTTCAAATACTGACAAGTCGGAAATCTAACTGCTGTTCAAAGTGATGCTCGCTGTGCACCAGTGTGCGTGGTGTCAGGTCGAACTCGTGCAACTTTTCGAGGATTTCCACACCTAAATTATTGAGCTTGCATCGATATCTTTCAGACGACTAGATGTGCGTTTGCCATGACGGACATCTGAAGTGCCGGTTCTCCGGTAAAGTCTGTGTACATGCACACGTCTCGCCCAACAATGACTGACTAGCTGTCTATGGTTGCCTCGTGGTGTCTGCAGCAGGCTTGCTGTTTGTAACTGGGGTGACAGGTGGAGCGGCGGCTAGCACTGTAGCCTCACAGCAAGAAGTATCCGGGTTGAATCCTGTAGGCTAGCAGGTCCTTTCTGTGTGGAGTTAGCATGTTGGCCCTGTGTCTGCGTGGGTTTCCTCTGGGTGCTCTGTCGCCCCCATAAAAAAAAATAAAAAAAAATAAAACAACCCTGCATATCCAAATTAGCTTGAAGCTATATTCTGTTGCAGTGCCTCAAATGACGACACTAATGTAAAAGGCTGCGCGAGGTCCCTTTAAAAAAAGGCTTGTGATTATTTTCACATTGCTGTACATGCACGGGTCCGTGCACACCAACACACATCAGGACTGTGTGTGTGTCTGGAGTGGTGCCTGCCTCTGAGAGGTACGCAAGGAGGATTGGGTTGTTTTCAACCCCACATAGGTTGACGATACATCCCCTCAAACCAGACATCTGGGGCGACAATGGATTTCGTGTGGATGAAATATTCATTCGTCCCCTTCACTTATTCATCAAGGATGAAGAGTTTTTTTTGTTTTTTTTCTACAGGGAAGACCTCCAGAGATGTGGCGCTCACATGCCAGGCGGGCCTGCTGCCACTTTACCCGCAAGGTTTTCAATAAAACAAGCAAACAACATGACTCCAACACCTATAAATAAGTGATCGTTCCTGAATAAAGTGCTGTACACACGGTCCTCACTGAGGCCTCTCATCACACTTTAATGGGAACCTGCCCTGGCCAAAGTTATTTCTCCTCGCTCCTTCCAACCCTCTCTATCATTCTCCCTCCCCGAGCAGAATTGAGGGAATAAAGTGAATGGACGGAGGTGGAACACAAGATGTAGAGGCACATTCAGATCTTCATGTCATCATTGGACTCACCGCTGGTTTAGATACAGCGCTGTTAAAAGATTTATCAAGCTATCAGCATCCATTTTCAATCTCGCTCTTCTACACAACTCTCTCCCCCTCTCTCTCTCTCTCTCACACACACACACAGACACACACACACACATGCACAGAACTCAATGTATTTTCTTTCCTTTTTTCTCTCTTACCTTTCTTACTTGACCACAGGTTGTTCTCAGTAGTTGGAACATTGGGAGTGGATGGCTTGCCAGATGCTTGGGCGTCTGTCAATGCGGTGCTATTGTTAGTACGTTTTGGATGAGATTTACATGGCAGAAAAGCCATCAAATAAGATATACCACCGAGAATAAGAGGAGGGATAACTCCTAATCTCCACACCTGCCTGCTGGCGGTTCTGAGTCTCTTTTCAATCCAGACTAGCACACAAGCAAAGACATACACACACACACACACACTCATACACACACACGCGTTCAGGCGCGCACGTGCACACACACAGACACACACACACACAACCCGATCCCGAATGCAGACTGAAGGAGATGGAGTGCCAAGTTCTACAGGAGCTTGAGAATGATTTGGATAATTTTCCAAGAGCTTGGAAGAATCATAATTACCATGCTTGTTCAGAACTGAGCATACGTAGATCTCAAACTCTACACTTACACATGTGCTTTTCCTTCAACTGATGTGTGCACTGATGGGTACACATTCACCACAGAGAGAGAGAGAGAGGGGGGGGGGGTACATAGTATCTGTGCTGATGAAAAAAAGCACTGGGTCAGCTCTGCCTTGGCTAAAGGCACTTTGTGCTTTAGCCCAGGAGGCCCTGAGCATTGGCCCGGCCTCTCTTGTCAGTCTGCAGGAGAGCCAGGGCCTGCGGCAACACACCTGTGTCCCCACTCCTTCCCTGGGATCAATTAGCATTAAAGTTTCAGGGCCGTCACATTCCCTGTGTGGACACAGTGAAGACTGGAGGGGGGTAAGCCTAACAGCTAGAGAGGCTGACACAGACACGGGAACTCGAAAAAACAGGGACACAAACTCACGCGCATACAGCCGCCTGTCCATCCAGACCTGCACGTCGAGGAGGATACATCTTGCAAACTCCAGCGTGTGGTTGTATGATACGCTGGCTGATTTAACTGTTCATTCTTCTTCCCCTGTTCCACTGAATTAATCCCTGCGTGACCTTCCCCGTGTTTTTTCCCCCACACACTTAAACGAGGGGATTGAATATCTGATTATGTAATTTACTCTGGGATAAAAGAGAGAAGAGTTTCAGCAATTTGCCAGAAATGGGAGAGAGAGGTAGCCAGGAGAATAATACATGGGGGCATTTAGAGCCACTTGTTTTTTTGAAGGTGATGAAGCCAAAGCAGTTTCTGACAGTCAACTGACTGAGCATCGAATAGGCTACAAAGCGAAAGGAAAGACAAATCATTGACAGAGCTATAAATCGTGTACCTTTACTCTCTAGCAAATAAATCCGGTTATCTTGAGAATAAGCCGAGCTCTATTTCCAACATCTATCAAAATGACCAGCTTGGAGATTTGGACGGATTTCTTATTTATTCATTTGTCTATTTATTCATTTATTTCTTTATTTATCTATCTACCTACGACAGATAGGACTTTGTACACAGCGTGTTTAGTTTTCCCCGATGCGGCCACAGTCTGTCACTCCCTACGCAAGATAAAAGTTTATGGTGACACTTTTAGTGAAATTACTTTGGACTCAATCTCAGCCTGTCAACTGCATATAAGTGCTTTTCGTGAAGAGTAGCAGTATAAAACAGACACATTTTCAGATTTCCGACAGATTTCCTTGCTTCCTGGGGCTGTGTACACTTAGACCATACAACATGGCACGCCTCTAAAATAATGTGAACCATTCATACACTGAAATGCAAACTGCCTTGCTCAGGGGCAGAGGCAGCAGTGTCAACCCGGACATGCATGTCCGTTTGATGGTGGGAGGACACCGGAGCACCCAGAGGAAACCAAATCAGACACGGGGAGAACATGCCACCTCCACACAGAAGACGACCTGGGATGGGATTTGAACCCAGGACCTTCTTGCTGTGAGGCAGCAGTGCTAATTGCTGCACCACCCGGATTTAATCAGACGTAGAATTAATCAACGTGGTGACATTTTGGATGAGAAGAGGATACGAGAAACATGGAACGGATGAATAATATACAACAAATGTTCCGTCAATCGGCATCAGAGTTGGCTTACATTTTTTTGTGACAGCAAAATATCATACTCCACGGCTGGTCACCGGAAAGCAGAATGTCAACAAGTGGCTGGTAGCATTTGTTTTTCTATGATCCTAGGGCTTTCACCCCCGGGTGCTTTCCACCACAGTGTGCCAATTTACAGAAATATGAGCATGTTTGTCTGTGTTCTCAAGCCAGTGTGTATATTTTTATGTGTATGTGTATGTGTCTGCATGTGTGTGTGTGTGTGTGTGTCTGTGTGTGTGTGTGTATGTGTGTGTGTATCTGTCTGGGGATGGGGGGAAAAGAGCAGAGGGGAGCTGTACCTGTGCTGCCT
>OMLC01073114.1:4645-26309 GCA_900302585.1 Regalecus glesne
CCGAGTGGACGGGTGCACACACGTACATGTATACCCTTGCGCTTGGAAGGGAGCCTATCTGAGTTCATTTCCAGGGTCAGCCTTTATAGGGTTTCCTAATAGGTAGTTGTGTTTCTGAGAGAGCCTTAGGATGATTGCTTTGCCAAATGGACTGACATAATTTAGATTTAAGGAGGTTTTTCATGAGAAGATGGCATATCCGGAATGAGATTGGATGACGGTACACTGACCGTGCAAAACAGGAGATCTCATTCAAGGTTTATATGATCATAAAGCATAGTTTATATGCCATGTTGGCTGATTTGTGAGGAGGCAAGGAAAAAATTCTCATGATTAAATTGAGTTTTCTCCATGAAAATGGGGAATTAGAACTGTAACAAAACTCTCCCTTATTTGCGTGTCTTAGCCTTAGTTCTGCTCTCTCATTTGAGCGGAAAACAACTAATAAAGATCGGTACTTTCTTCTTCTTCTTCTTCTTCTTCTTCTTATTTCCCCTCCTTCTTCTTCTTCTTTTTTCCACTTCTTGTCTTCTTTCCCCTCCTTCTTCTTCTACTTCTTCTTTACCCTTCTTCTTCTTCTTTTTCCCCTCCTTGTTCTTCTTTCCCCTTGTTATTCTTCTACTTCTTCTGATTGTCTTCTTCTCCTCCTGTTATTCGACAAGGACAACAGGAATGCTCTGAAGTATGGAATCTTTCGCACAGCTAAATATAGGGTCGGTAAAAGACTCAGATAACCCCTTACTACTCTAAATGGTTGTAGATGAATGATTAGTGACTCACTGAATCATTGTATAGTAGTGTAGCCGTGTTATGAGAAGTTACTACGGGAGAACCCGGACTGAGACACTGAATTGCACAGGAAGCTAACTGGGCCAGAGCTAGCTTATTAGTAGCAATCTTTGGAAAGCTGTCCTGCTCGGAAACTTTCGATACGCGTCGTCTGGACTGCCAAGTTGAACACACCGAGACCAAGAGACAGAGGAATAGAGCTGAAAACTGATCGCTAGACATCTCATGTGAGCTGTTTTGACGATGTCTCTCACTTCAACTAAGTCGGCGAGTCACAGCAGAGCTGGCGGCCATTCTTAAAAGCAAGTATTCTTCAGTTTTTAGCGCATTGAGGCAAAACAGCTGTTGTGTTTTTGACCTCTACGATCCCAACCTTCGATTCGGCTCGGCACTGTTTGCTTGGATTCAATGGGTACTCATCATTATTATTTCAGATAGCTGCCGGCTATAGCATATTGGTTTGAAGGTTTTTAAAATGCTATTATTTGTTTATTCATGACCGTGTACATATAAAATATATTCTTATTAGTAAATAGTGGAACTTTCTGCGTTGTAGTTGAATTGGTTATTTGCATTTAACGATTGATGCATAGCCATGGCCTTTACTTATCAGAAAGCATTTTAATTAGTATATTCAGTGACTGACAACAGTAATTACGTGAAAAGCTAATCCTTTAAAAGTGAGTAATAGCATATTAGTCATAATAGTCTTGCTACATAATAATTGATAAATAGAGCTAAACGACAAAGTGTACACTTATTGTTAGAAAAAAAAACGTTATTTAAAGAACCCAGATTAACCCATATGAATCGCTCTTACAATCTGAAAGATTTAAGAATACCAAGAACCTGCTTCTTTATTGGCTTGTCCTCAAGGGTCGCCACAGCGAATTTTATAGTTTCTGTCTGTACACTTTGAGGGCCTGGCACCAAGGGACGGCTATTAACTTAGGCCTTGAACGATCTTGTCAATACCCATAATGATTTGGTAAAATTCTGCATTGGATCCCTTTTCCTGACCACTATTAATGTGGATAGGAGCACAGGTAAAGCCCAAGATGCCATCCTATTCATGGACTTTTGCCCATGCCTGTCACCATATAAAGGAAGTACAGCGTTGGATTTATTCCTTCCTGTTTTATCTTATGACAATGGCTTCTGTCAGACCTTTACTTTGCAGTTGCACAGAGAAAATATGAGACTGATGAATATGTAGCACATTGCAAATAAGGCCGGGGTGACTGCACAGTATGATAGACCCAAAATCAATTCATGTTTTTCACTGATCATCATCTTCTTTAACTATTTGCTGTGTACAGTCCCTGGAACAATAGTTAACTGCCCATATTAACCCTAGTTGGACATAGGCCCAGCCTGACAACACTCACTGAGGGGCAGGCCTTGAGTCTTGTTTCAGGGAGGAGAATGAGCAATGGAATCAGAATAGTCATCCCAACTATCTGTCCCTCCTACCTTCACTACATCACCCCTTCTAAACGGTTCAGCCTCATGTCTTTGCTCTTCTAAAGACACATATTGGCCAAAACTCACTATCAAATATCTTGAAGAAAATTCCAATGACGTATTTCACCTTGAGGATCGATCTTTCATACTGAGCCAGGGCTACTGTCACCTCTGTGTTCCTCTGAATTTTGATTTTTGTTTTGTTTTGTGTGCCCTCTTTGGTTTGTGCCACATGGAAAAAGAGATTTCAAGTCTTTACTCCTTCCCGATAAAGTGAAGATCAGATAAATATTATACTCCATTTTTTTCCTTTGTCCTTATATCACCTTTACACTCGTTCTCTTTTCTCCCTCTAATTCTCTACATGAACTTCTCTATATGTCCATCTCGCATAGATCTCCTCTTTACTGCCATGCTGTGTTCTTCTCATCCTCTCCTCTTGAGGAGATATCCGAGGCCTCCTTAGTCTATTTGCGTCATACCAGCGGCATCCAAGGTCCTTCAGCTCGCCTGCCAACACCTGTCCCTTACTCAATGACCTCGGCTAGCACTTTGCAATCACACACACCTACCATGGGAGCCACACGCATGTACTCTTAACAGCACAAACACACCTAAACATACTAAATCCAGTTATGCTTAAAAACCACATAATTTTTAAGGATGTTTGGACAAAATGGTGCCTGTAGTGTGTTTTTTTTCATCCATATTCTTAACTTTTCGTTGTATCTTAAAAGGTATCCTTGCCACCATGCATGGGGAGCACCTCCTCAGACACACAGAGTAAATGTGCAGGGCTTGTATAATCCCAGTATAATCCCAAGTGGAAAGCAGAATGTGATTATTCTGGTTGACTCAAAAGTATATTTCTGCGCTATTTCTATCTTCCATGTGAACGTGGTTGGCCAGATGATTTAAAGGTTGGCAAATTTACCCTGCAGCTGTAGTATTGATCCCCATCCCCGATAGGGGCTTACCTGTCCGTCAAAACTTTCTTTCTTTGTACGCTTGTTTTTCTCAATGTAGTTTTTGGCTTTTTAGCCTTTATTATATAACATCAGCCTCCATCCTTCACACTTTTCAAGTCCCATTTGTATCTCGCTCAATTGAGACAAGCTGAGGTGCTCTTTCTATGTCATGTCTTGGTTACTGTGCTTTCTTCTGTTTATCCACAGTCTTATTTATTGAAGGTGTACAGCACTTGGCGTGCATTTTTTTATTTGATATTGTACTTCACTTTGGCTATGGCTGGTTGCTGTTAGCAAATGTGCGCTATAAATAAACTTGACTTGATTTTGGCTTATCAGACAGGATGATAGATACAGAAGAAATCCAGGGAGAGAGAGGGAGAGAGAAAGAGAGAGAAAGGAAGGACATGCAGGCAGCGTCCCATGATTGGAAATTAATCCCAGATGCTGCAATCAGGCCTGAGCCCACATGGTAAGTAGCCAAGATGCCCTGTTTTCTGTATACTCTAGGGGCTCTGCACAGGTTCACCTTCAGCCTGCACCTTCAGCACAGTGAGAAAAGGCTCCCATATGTCTATACGTAGTGATGACCAAGGGTAGAGAGAAGAGGTGTTTTTCTCAGGCCATGCTGCTTGGACATTGAGATGGTTGGGACATGTGCTGAGGAGAGATGCTGAATATGGAGCGGCCAGGCAAGAGATGAAGAGAAAGACCAAAGGGGAGGTTTATGGATGAGGATAGGAAGAGATGGAGATGGATTATTTGCTGCCACAATCCCCAACAAGACCTCCCAGAGGTGATGGTAGTTGTAATGGTCTTCTGTACATTATGGTCTGTGGAGAACATGACCTTTGAGTTATAACTTGAATGAATTGATAGAAGTTCATTTTTAGAAATATTAATGTTGAAGCCCACAACTGCCTATGTATGGTGTGTCCACGGTGAGCTGACTCAGTTATGACTTTGCAGTAACTTCCAGCAGCTGCCCCAGGGCTCCACATTAACCATTCTGGCCTTTTAATACAGGGCTTGGGAGGATGACAAGGTGGGTGAGAAGAGAAAATCCATTCAAAGGTGGATATGACCCTGGGGCGTTGGCATCTGTAGGCAGATGAAACAAAAGAATGAACAAATCTGTTGTTTGCTGCTCTGGCTTTGGGTGCTTTATTTTCCATGTTGTTTTCTATTTAGCTCAGTTACACATGTCAGGTGCATGGAAATAACTTTGCATTTACTAGAAGATAAGATAAAGGCAGCAACCCAACATACACTTTATTCGTTGATCTTGTTGCGTTCCTGGAATGTGAAAGAAACCTTGGTAGAATGCCAGTTTGGATTATTTTTTGCTGTATGGGGTTTGTTTTTATGTTTCATGATTAGCCCCCATGCTGTGAGGGTTGACATGGACTTACATGGGCACTTCCTGACACCCCGTGGTGGGTTCAAACTCGCTGGCTCTGGTTTGTTGGTTCCCGAAATGCATGGTCTACCAGTGAGCTACCGCAGCCCTCTTCATTACTGTGATTCATAACATGATTATTATTTATTATCTTGATTGGCCTAATCATTGCGTCTTCAAGACATAACTGATGACCTTGTGTGACTTGATTGAGAGAAAACCAAATATTAAGAATACATGTGTATCTTGCCTACATTTGCATAGAACGGCTGCAGCAGTGATTAGCGTGGTGAAATGGGATTAACTGAATACACATGCTTTTCACTGTGTGCAAGAGTGCATACTTTAATCTGACCTGGTGTGTTTTCGCAGTAAGACCACTGAGTGGTGCAGTGCGGTGTTATGTATGATGGCTCTGCCACTCAAACTTTTCTGCCACTGTAAGCCAACACTGCAGCAGGACAAATCAGAAATCAGGTATGACCAATTTCTCACTATATCTCCATGTCTCACTCATTCTCTCTTTTTCACTCTCACTCTCTCTCTACATTTACATATTCCACTGCAAACGAAATCATTTTGTTCTCCTCCACTGTGCGGCATGTCAAGTAGAATTCCTGATAAGAGTAAAGTTTAATTAGCGAGTCAAGTGAAGTCAGGTAGGAAAATGACGATTAATGAGGGCTAGCGGGTCAGATGCCATGAAGAAAATATTCTAAAATGGAAATTGAAAAATGTGCCCTAGGAAAATTTATCCAATGATAAATTTGAAAATAATTCTCATAGAGAAGCGCATTAGACACATGTAAGGAATCGGCTTTGAGTTTCTAGAAATGCCCTAAACAAACAAAACTTTTCTGTCTTTATTTGAAAGGCTAGTCGGCAGGAAAGTCAGAGGAGGGAGGAGATGACAGACAGCGAAGGGCCTGGGTCAGATTCGAACCTAGGCCTCTGCAGTAAGGAGTTTACCTTGTGTGGTACACGCTCTACCAGGTGAACCCCCAGGACACATAGAGGTACATGTTGGTCTTAGACTGCTTGTCTCCCTATTAATTGTTCTCGGGAGTGTGGACAAATAGGGATAGCTATCTCGCCCACTTACCTTGCTAAACAGATGGATTTATGAAGTCACAAATCCATCTTGTCAGGCTTCACGTTACATGCTTGTGGATGAATCGCAGTGGTTTGAATTAATCAACTTGCTGATCGGAGCTATGGGGATGATGATTGCAGTGGTCGGTTCACTGTCAACAATGGCATTTCGTAAGTTTACTGCGAGGATAACTGGATATATTTCTCCACAGCCCCAGGCATGTGGAGGCTGATCAGGTTTCCAAAGCTAGCGGGTGCATGTGACTGGCTGCAGGCTACGTGTAATGACCAGTCTGTGAACCGGATCTAAAATCTGTGTGAAGTGTAGGCTCTAGACCTGAAATATTGAATTGCAGCACACTGTCTTACTTCTACAAGCCAGAATAAAGCCAATAGTTTTACAGTTGATATTATTTTTCCTTTGAAAGACTGTAATAGCAGAAGCCATAGCTGACACGACTTGCATAATGATTCCTTATTATTATACTTGTAAAAAATGTATTGCACTAAGATTATGCATGCAGTTGGACCAGACTAGCCATATGCATTTGACCATGATTCTTGTGCATGCATGTCAACGAGCAGAACCTTACACGTAAAGTTCACACAGGGCCTCTCACCCTCCCAACATCACTGGTGCAGATACTGCTCCAGCACCATTTTGATCAGAAGTGGAGAGTGTTGCTTTATTGAACAAAGAGTGAAGAACCGCACATAAGGCGGGTCTCATCCTGACAAACTTTGGCAAGACTCTGATTTGATGTGATAGGTTGAAGTTAAACCCATGATAGATGGATGATTCATCCAATCAACTGTCAAGTGGTTTTTGAGCATGCCTGTCTTACCCAACAGTTCTTAGAGATGAATTCTCACATGGTTATGTTGGACAAACATCTGGTGTCATCTGGTTACTTGGCCACAGTATGACAACAAGTTCTTGCCATGCAGTTCTCCAGCATACTGACACTATGTTGGGTGAAATTTGGGGGCCATACATAGACCCTCTGAAAACGAGAGGGAAATAACAAATGTGATTGTTTCCTTCCTGTCTCTCAGCCTCCCTGAAGGGCTGAGGCTGTCAGCCAATGCTGCGAGACTGTTTCCAGTATAAATTATTTAAACACTGAGGAATACATCAGATATTTTCCAGATGAATCTCAAGTGGAATGTAAGATTGTGTGTATGAGAGTTTGTTGCAGGTGCTTTTGCCGCTGTTAGTCCAGACAGAAGTTGCAGTGACACAGTTGATGTGTCTGTCTACACACCAGTCATTTTGGTGAAATGCTGTCACTTTCATATATGTTGTAGAATTGTTTTATGGCCACATGACCAAAGCTACATGCTGCTGTTTATACAGGGCTCCATCTCTCCCTCATGACTTAAATGGGTGAAATAATGTAATTTTAGACGTCATATAGTTTCAGCTAAACAGCCTGTCTTTCATACATATTCCCAGCTAGTCAAAATTGATGTGGTTTGTATTGTGTTTCTTTTGTGTGCCTTCACATACAAATAATTTTACTGTAGTTCCTCTATGCCTCTCCATGGACTTAAACACAGAGTTGGCATACAGCTAAAACCGAGACCACTCGCTGCACATAAACTTGTATTCACTGTATACAGATAAAGATGTATATAAAGATGTATAGAACAAGTATATTATGAATGAGACATAACAGGAATACAGAAAGCCACCATTGATTGCTCAGTGGGTAGAATGGTCATCTGGCGATTGGAAGGTTGCAGATTCGACTTTGGCACCTGCATGTTGAAGTGTTTTCAAGCAAGACACTGTTTCTATAACTGCTCTGTTGTGTTATGGACTTTAGACCTGTCCAGGGTATATCCCCGGCTTTCCAGGCTCCAGTTCCCCCGTGACCCAATGTTAGATGAGCAGTTGATGGATGGGCGGATGAATGAATGGATAGATGGATAGATGGATGGACAGGGAGACAATAATGATGTAGTCTAAAGATGCTGAAATAAATATGTTAAGAGATTACTTTGTATACATGAGGAAGGTGGACATGACAGAATATGCATGTGTGTAATTTGCGGTCCATCGAGAGTGCTTGGATTCATTCTTGTTGATGGTGATATGTTGAGCTGTTTCAATCAGATATATGCAATCGCCTGGCAAAGATCTGACTACTCAGTGCATTCCTCCACCTCAAAATGTGACATTGGGTGCATATCTGTCACCCTCTGCGGGAGTACCCTGATACCTTGTGGTTATTTATGCATGTGGGCCAGTCATTCTTGAGCTCACTTTGACCCTGGTGATCTGGCACTGTCAGCTTGGTTCTCCATTAGGCCTGAACTTTGGAGAGAACTTGACCTAAGAGACAGAATATACCGCCATCTTTGTCCATCGCTTGTGCCCTGACAGGGATGTGTCTTTGTGAGCACATCCATGCACAAGGCTAGCGAGAGGCTTGTTAACTGAATGTCAAGTCAAAACATGGTCAATGGTAAATGAGATTGTTTTTACATAGCGCTTATAAAGTGGACTAATGACCACTCAAAGCCCTTTATAATGAATGCCTCACATTTACCAAGCAAAGCAGC
Organism: Regalecus glesne; assembly: GCA_900302585.1. Lineage (NCBI taxonomy): Eukaryota > Metazoa > Chordata > Actinopteri > Lampriformes > Regalecidae > Regalecus > Regalecus glesne. The sequence goes on from OMLC01073114.1 coordinate 12,926, forward strand.
GGTATACGAACCCGCAATGCCTGAGTCCCGTGTTTCTGATTGTCATACGAGTGGGCTGCGTTGGGTAGTGCCAGGATCAGACTTTATGATATATTTTTTTGTCTTTCATGTGATCTTGTTTAGGTCAAGGTCATTGGGGGGGGTGTTAAGGAATTGTCAACTGTGCCTATAGACCTGCTATGTGTGATGCTGGTGATTTTGTGTTGTGAATAGGGACAAGTTGTTTCTTTTGGATCTTTTTTTAATATTCACCATTATCAAAGAACCAATATTTATATGCTTAAAATCCTGCCTCTGGGCTACAAGCTCCACCCCATGGGAGAAATGTGTGGACCGTCCAGCAGTGCTAAAGCGTGGATAGATGGAGGGTGTGCTTGTTCATTGATTGCTTATTCTCTGTCCCACTACTTTTATTCTAAGAGAATTGATGCACATGAGTCCTTGACTCTACAAAGTCAAGGATGCATAGTGATAAGCACTCGATCCCTGGGGATGGGGAGGTAAGCTCATTATTCCCTCACGAGTTTGAAGCATGAAGCATGACCCAAACCATTTCTCTACTACCCTCGGATGACGAATTGTGATCAGAGCTCTAATGATGTATGCTGTCAGTGGTCCTTTGGTCATGTGTTTCTGGGCATTTCCCATTCTGATTTGATCAAGCTTGATCAGAGAGAAATCCCTTAGCACCCCTCTGGCTTGACCGTTTAAAGAGAGCTGGCTATCTGTTCCTTCTTTCTTTCTCTCTTTCTTTCTTTTGGGTCATGGTAGAGTACGTGTGTTAGGAAATTACAAACCAGACATCATGGGTTTGATCCCACCACAGGGTGTTCGGATGGGCATCCAGCTGTAATCCCCCACATTCCATCTAGGTCTGTGTCCACCCCAACAAGGTGGGTAGAAAATGACCCATAAATAGGGTTATCACATATTATTAATAGATTTTGAGGTTTTCAGAGGTGCTGGGCTTCATATTTCCTTCCAAGCTCAGATGTAGAACGTTTTATTTATTTATTTGTTGCCATTTTCCATCTGTCCTTTATCAACTGGAGCCTTTATTATTGCCCATTCAGCAAAAAGCTTGGAGAAACCCTGGACAGGTCGTCCATCACGGCAGAGCAGTTAAGGGAACGGCATCTTGCTCAAGGAGACTTTGCCATGCTTCTCTGTAAGTGCCGGGATCAAACATGCAACCTTCCCATCGTCGGACAACCGCTCTACTCATTGAGCCATGCTGTCCCTTGCAGCCATTTTATTCCTTCACTTGATAGGATGGTGGAGGGAGAGAGACAGGAGAGAGATAGGATGATATGCAGCGAAGGGGACGGGTCACATTCAAATCCAGGGCACTGCAGTAAGCCATAAAAACACTTTTTGGAAGGATGTCCATGGAACCATTTAAAGAAAACTGAGCTATGGATATCTGTTCTGGAACAGCACATGCTGTATATACAGAAAGGCAATGGAGCTTCCTGTTCTGCTGATGATAGAGAGCTTGGCTGAAGGCTTGCTGTCCAAATTGATGCAGTGATCCCTAATCCTAGAAATGGTGCTATCCAAAACACTGCAGACTTCCTCAGGTTTCTGTTTCCACAATAGTATAAACTTTTTAAGAACACACATGCCTCTGGGACCGGAACTAACTGTACACACAAGCACCATTCTATGCACACAATCTCAGTCTTCACTTCCAAGGACAAGTAGTACTGGGCTACTCTCCAAAGAAAATAAAACCTTCTTGTAGAGCTGATGCTTGTTCAGGAAATGACATTTAATTATGGATAAACTAAATTCGAATGAGACAGTTGCAGTATTTTTCAGTCTCTGCAAGGGGGGCGGCTTAGCTCATTGGGTCATGTGGCCATCTGGTGATGAGAAGGTTGCAGGTTCAATCCTGGTACCTGTAGGGAAGTGTGTGAAAGTGTCCTTGAGCAAGACGCTGTTTCCTGCCCTGTGGTGGACTGGTGACCTGTCCAGGGTGTGTCCCTGCCTTTCACCCAATGAGCACCGAGATGGGCTCCAGTTCACGTGACCCAACTTTGTGTAAGCAGTTAACAGGATGGATATTCACTACCAATACATACAGGAATTAAATCCCCTGCATGTTTTTAACCAATGAAAAGGCACTTGTGGATGTATTTAGAGAAAAAGTAAGTGACTACTTTTACTTTAATTTTGATGGACTTTGACCGACAGTTCCCTACCTCTATTCTTTGCTGCATCAGCACATCCATTCTTGTCGGGGCTACTAATGCATGTGTATCAGTTTGTTAAAAGCCTTTTGACCGCGATGCAGTGAATGAATCGAGCGAAGGCATAGGTGACAAACAGCAGCTCACAAACTCTCCAAGCACACCATGATCCAATGTGTTGAAGGACTGGATGCCTCGGTGTTCCCCATCTCACAGTGCAAGTCTCCTGGTATTTAAAAGAGTCGCAGATCAAAGTGAGAACATCTACAACATAAGTACTGATAGGGGATTATTTATTTATTTATTATCTGTACACCATTTTCATGGTGTACAGATGATATGTGTGCAGCTTGCTTTTAGCTGATTGACAGAGGCAGGTGGAAAACAGCCACATTGTAAATCTAGTGAATTGTAAAAAGAAGAGCGTGAATTGTACCTGGAGGTGGAAAGAAAAGTGGCAGAGTGATAGGAGATACCAGCCAGCTAGGAGTTGAGAGAAAGGATACGAGGTCAGGGTCGGTTGCCTTGCTCAAGGGCAAAATAGCCACTTGCTGGGATCTTGATATAAGCTGGCTGTCAGCTTTGGCCACAAGGTTATTAAACTTGGCCAGTCATGAAATTTGAGCTGCCAACCCTCTGGGTGCTGGATCACTAACATTAACTTGTATACCTGTAACCTTAACAGTAAAGTATTACAATCCTTCCACCACCACCTCTCCTCGATATTTTATGATTTTGACCCACTGCTGAATAAAGTACAGAATCTGTTTGGGTAGAAGTATGTTGGACAACATGTGGATGACATGGCCTGTCCATTGTAGTTGTTCTGGTATTCTTGTGGTGGGGATGTTGGTCCTGTTGGTTTCTTCCAGAATGCTGACAGTGTGTTTGTCTTTCCAGCTGATCCTCAAGATATTTCATAAGGACCTTTGGTAGTATTGTTCAGGGCTCTCAGTGGCCCGCTGTAGGTGGTCCAGGACTGATCCATACAGCCAGGCGGGGATAACAGCAGGTCTGTAGACCAGTTTTGTTAAGGCCTTTAGGTCTTGGTTTTCAAAGACTCTTTTCCCGATTCTGGTGTAAGCACAACTGAGGCGATGGTTGACCTCGGAGTCGATGTCATTTTTGAGGAGAGGAGCCTGCTGAGATGGGGGAAGTGATTGTTTTCAAGAATGTTGTTGTCCACTGGTAGATGGCTGGTTGCCTGGAGGTTGATATTGGACCTGGGTTCTTGTGATGTTTAATGCTAGAGCCAGGGCTCTGTAGGACCATAGATGGCCGTTGTAAAAAAAAAAGCCTCTGGTGTCACCCAAGTCTGCCGCTTGCTGAATTTTCAGAGGTTTACTGTCCATCAAGAGTTCTTAAGCTCCCTCACCCATCCCTGGACATCCGCCTTGGGCCTGCAGCGAGGCACTCTTTCAACCTCACAAGTTACATCATTTTGCCAGGCACAGAAGACTTTCATTTCCTTGGAGATGAGCTGTTCTATCTCTGTGTCACTCTCATAAAATTCATCCTCAACAGTCTTGCACACCCACAAACACAATATGAGGAAAGCAATAACATCCACTCAATTGCTTCTTTTTATTTTCTTGATGCAGCATTTTCCATTGGTCAATGCCCTGTTTCTAAATCTGTTCCCACTCGACCCTCATGCACACTCAGTATCTATTGCAAGGCTTCCTTTCATAGAAGAGTGCTTTGTTTGATCCTGAGGTTTCTCCCTGGATTATTTTTTCTCTGAAGGATTTTTCATGTGGAGGACTTTTGTCTCTTGTGAATCAAAGGGTTGATGTGATGGAGGGCAATACAGACTAGAAGAGCTCAGACTGTAAATCTCCGCCAGTCATATCTCCCCTTCTCTAGTGCTCGGACATGCCACCCCTTTTTCCACATACCAGGAGAAGGAAAAACACAGACTCATGGCCTGCATATCTTTCCTTCTGCGATGCTCCGACTTGGGAGAAAACCCAGCTAAGGTGGCACTCAACTGTGGTATGAACCACGTCCTCAAAGGTTTTCAGTCACTGCAGCCAGAAGAGGATCTTGATCATGGGGTCATAACTGTCCACAAAAGTAATTCCGGCTGAAAGGCCCAGTAGTATGTGAGGCTAGCCCGACACACGTGTGATAAATGTAATATTCCCTCCCAGTCAACTAACTGCCTGGCAGGGATAATAAACTAGACGCGATCTCTTTTTAGTACATGTCATCTGCAAAATTGACAATCATCTCTTATATTAGCATCAATGACTTGCAGCACCACCTCCCTCCATCATCACACTCCCCACTACTAATGTCCTCATGTGTCTCAGGACTGTCTTGCCCTTGCATTTCACTGCACCTTTTTTTTTCTTGTTAAAATAAACTGAAGCCAACAGGAGACGAGAGTGAGTTTGTCAGCTGAGTCAGTAACTCTGTTATATTAGGATGCTTCCCACCTCGCCAGGTAGACTGGCCTGCTCCCACAGAAGCCTTGCCACTGCAGTTTTTGTTTGATGTGTGTGTGGGTGTGCACATGCATTAGCATTCCCCAGCATGGGCTTATATAATTGCCATTAGCATAGCATTTTTCCCCCAATTCCTTCTCAACTGTCTCTCTCATTCTGATCATTCTCTCCCCCTGACCCCATCTCTCCTTTTTCATCCCTTCCTCTCACCCACCAGCTCCTTCACTCCTTCTCCTCCATGTCTAATCCAGCAGCATAACGTCCATTAAGCAGAGAGAAGCCGAGATAAAACTGCCCTTTATTGGCATTGTCCTTCCCTCGTCCTGATACCAGCCATATTATGAAGGCTGTATTCTGTCTGTGTCAGTAGTTAGCTAAATCCGTAAACCTCTTAAGCACTCTCGAGATCACACCAGATTGAATGTGCCTGAGGGAGTATGGCTGTAAGCAACGTTGGTCTCCTTTTCTTCCTTCCTTTTTGAAGTTTACTGATGTGGAATGATTCGCTCTGCCATTACAGCCAAATGAAATGAAAGTTTGACATCCAAACAAGGGATCTGCAACTCGAAGGTCATTCACAGCTGTTTTCTGCTCGCTGTGTATTCCCAGTACAGACGTCAGCTTAACCCTGTTTATTTAGATTGATTTATTTCTGCTTAGAGCTGCATTCATATGCAGCTCTCTCTGCATTCTTATGGGCAGCATAGGTCAGGAGGTAGGGCGGCTATAGGCCTGCAGGAAGTGTGTCAAAGTATCCTTAAGCAAGAAGCTGCACCTCTAACTGCTCCTATACAGTAGGATGGGTCAGAGAACAACTTTCATGGTGCATATGTGCAATGACAAATAAAGCTGCTTCTTCTCCTGGCTGGGTAATAAATCGAGTGTTAACAGCAGCCGTTACTGCACAGACCGTTATTCAGTTGAGTGGTTAAACTGAAAACATGACCTACGATTTAATGATTTCAAAACGACTTAACACTGTCTCACTTTCTGGACCGTGCTTGACATCATAATGCAGGAATCGCGCGTCTTGATTCATGCTCAATGTAAGATCCATCCATCGCCAACCGCTTATCCGAAGTTGACTTGCGGATCAATATGAGACATAAGAATTAAATTGCTCATCTGAACGCAGCCTTATAACGGTGAGCAGAGAGGAGAGATTTTCAATCTCTTGTGATGCTTCCAATTTTACAAAGGTATATTAACTACAATCATTTAGATGTGGTCTTCACTCTAATACAATGTGTTTTATGTGTCACCATTAGTTCCCACGTTGTGGGGTCGGACACAGACTTAGATGGAGCTTAAGGGGATTAAGGGTGGATACCCCACCCCATGCTTTGTTTGATCCTGAGGTTTCTCCCTGGATTGAACCCGCTGCCTCTGGCTCGACAGTTCCCCAAGCGAGCGCTCTACCACTGAGTTACCGCGGCCCCATAGACCATGACCTCCATAAATTAAACATAAGGAGAGGAAACTCAGAAGTTAGAAATGGATAAGAGTTTTATCTGTGCCTGTTCTGGAACATCTTGCACATTTTAAAGTGGGTTTTCTTAACAACATCACAGAGATTGGTGATGATGAGGATACGGAGAAAGTGCATTAAGTAGTGAGATGGGTTGAAATTCAATAATCTATCTCAGAGGTTTTTTTGAAAGCAGATAGTTGAAGTGTGGGAATGTGAGAAATTATTCATCGTTTCATTTATAGGTAAAAAAGGAAGTTTAGACTTTCAGGAAATGCTCTTTCACGATTTACCTTCCCTCGGTGCAGCTGAAGAACAGTAAAACACTTAAAATAACTCTAAAACGAGTAAACATGCTACTTGAATTTCAGAATCAGTTTATGGGCTTTGCAGGTTTTCACGACATGAAATTTAGCTTGGTTTTCATAGCTTTCACAGGCAGCTCCTGGACAGCTTAGGGCTGCCTATGTTTGCAGATGAGGTGGAGTGTTTCATTTCAGCCATATCTGAGTGGTGAGAGTGGACATGATCAAGTACTATCTTTAAATGTGCATGCCAATGTTTTGAAAGTATGAATCTCTTACGTTACCATCATATTTCCGTCACCCGGGGGGTGGTCCACACACATTAAAACACATTTATTGCCAGACTTCTTCATCGAGAGCTGTATCCGTCATGAACATGGGGGTCTCAGAGGCCTCAGTTCTTTAGTGGAGTAAATGTGCCGTCCACAGCCCTGATCACTAGGGAGATACAAGCAATGACACAGAGCCCAAGGTTTACTTCCTTCTCCTCATCACAGGACATTGGGAAACTAGTATATTGATGTATATTGAGGCTTAGTAGTCGAGGTCTTTCTCATGGTTGCCTTATTCAGGCTGTATTTCACCAGCATCCCCTCAGAACCAGGAGGTTGGGGGAAGGGGTATCAGAGTCTGTTGAATCTCCTGCTTTGATAATCTTGTCCTTTATATTAGATTAATATGAAATCATAGGAGGTCTTGTCATATGAGCACTGATAGGCAACCAGCAGGCTTCTTGCTCAATTTGTCTCTTGGTTGACGAGCAATAACCATCAACTGTGGCCTGGAACTGGGTTTAGACTTCTGTGGAGATCCACATGGCACAGGCTGAAATACAGGCCCCACAGCCACTAATTCTTCGTCTCCACTTCATTATGACAAGGAGCTACAATGATACAGTGAGCCTGTTAACGGTCTTAATTCCTTTTATGAAGAGGTCCAAGTCATCTTAATCATCATTACAGAATGGTGTATTGAATCTCAATAAAGTCATACCGCTAATACTAAACTGTTTATGCAGATTAACCACATTGTCATACTGAAGTTTTGATGACTACATATCTTGAGATATGAATGATCTTATTTAAAGCTGCTATGAGAGTTTTGATTTCTTTTGATTGATTGGTTTGCTTATTGCGCAGAAAGTAGGGTGGTCATCTAGTAATCGGAACATTGGTGGTACCATCCCTGCAGAAAGGGTGTCGAAGTGTTCTAGTTTAAGACACTGAACCCCTAACTGTTTGAGCGCTGAGATGCAGTAGCGACCTATCCAGGGTGTTTCCACACTTTTCACCCAATGAATGCTATGATGGACTCCAGTATGACTCTGCGACCCGATTCCGGATACGTTGTTGACGATGGATGGATGGAAAGATCTATTTATTTTCTTCTTGTGGCTCTGCAGATCTGCATGAATGGAATAAAACGGCATGAAACTTGAAATTAATCCCATGCATCCATTCTCTGGTAGCTTATGTATGTATTTGTTTAGAATAGTGAGATGTGTTGGGGCTTGGGAAAAACGGCTTTTCACGAGTGTGGTAACGCGTTTCTAAATGTGCTTATGTATCCCACATGTGTGACATACGTCATCCCATCATATTTTGTGAGGAGTCCGACTGGGAAAAGTATTTGCTCGGTAATGACTAATCTCCTTACACATGCTCTCCATTTCTTAAGTTGGCCATGTAGCAGCGTCAAACATAAATTGAGCTCTACATGCAAGTAGTGAAAAACATCCTGCAGCACATCCAACATTATGTTGATTGGAGAGAGAAGTGCTCATGTTCACACAGCCCTGACCTCTAAGAATGTGCTCTCAACAAGCCTGTCACTCTTAATGGAGATGGAGAACCAAGACATGATAAGTGATGTCATGTTTCATGGGATATCAAAAGCCGCGTGGATAGTGCCGTGTTTGTTGGTGAAACTCGCTGAAGGCACAACTTGTTCTCTCCGAAACGAGTGAAAACTTTACTCATGCTGTGATGGCTCTAGGAAAGCCCATCTCAGCCAATTGCATCTGTGGGGTTGAGCTGCGATGACCTTGGTGCTGAGGAGAGAATGTGATAGAGTATCGCGGCAACACTCCATGCATTTCAACACAGAACAGGAGGGGGTGGTGTTGACAGATATAGGAGGAGAGGAGATTAATTTAGTATATTTTGAAATGCTCTCTCTCCCTCTTTATTTACAGAAAAATACAGATTCAAAGTTAAATCAATGTGAAGGTGGTCTGATGTGATAGCGATCGGCCACTGACCTGCTGGAACAATGGGGAGGTGCAGATAAGGAAATGACAGCCAGAAGGACAAAGAGGCTCCAAAGTGTTTAGTAGTGTCGGCAAGGCTGGACGTATTATCAACCCGAGGCCTCTTCCAGAGATAAGCAGGTGGAATCTATAGATATTGTGACTGGCAAACAAAGCAGCAGGAAAGGATTAGGTCCTGGGCCACTGCTAGCAGTCGCGTGATAACGTGTGTCCGGTGAGTTTCTTGATCAAACAATAGCCAGCCCATTGACTTGTAGCATCCTTTCTAAAGCAGTGGTGATGTTTTGTAATGAGACCAGACTCTCTGGAGTCTCCCTTGACTTTGAGCTGAAGTTGGATTTGTCCTGCTTACCTTTTACCTTTATTTTAACATGTGGAATGTGAATATCCGTTTTTATTGGGAGGGGCCACTGCGTCCCTCCAAAATATTTGTGTGTGAGTCCATCTTAAAATATATGCTGTTGGGGGATATTAGGTGGGATATTTTTTTCCACTTTCTTTTAATTAAAGTTAGTGGTGAAACAGGTGAACGAGGGGCTGTGGTAGAGTTTACAGTCCTACAGCTATGTTTGTCCTAGTATGCTTACATTGCAGAGTACCAAGACCAGCCTGCCATGTTTTTTAACCTGTAGATGTCATCAAACTTGCTTGGATAGATGAGAGTTTAGTTATTCTTCCTGCATCACTCTTCACAACTAAGTGATGGAGCAGATGTTTCCCTCATCCATGACACTGTGTTGCCTTGTCATTTATATCACACTGATGTGGATTTAGAGGACGGTCCAAACTATTGACATACATGTCTAGTACATAAGGACAGTTTATAAGGCAGAGATTGCCAAGGGCTCATTATGATACTCTTATGTAATAATCTTGCACATTTGGCCATGCTGTGACATCTTCTGATGTTATGGATATGCACGAAGTGAAGTGTACATGAACGATGTTCATTAACCATGTAAGTCACATATATGAATGACATCACTCCATGCTCCAGGCCCATCCTGCAGTATCAACACCCACCATGGAGTGTCCTATATGCATGGTCTTGCTTATTAATAAGTTTTAATGTGCTGGGTCAAAAAACATGAAAAACACGAGTGATCAGAGAAGCTTTCTGTGGTTCTTACGACAGATGGAGGGATGGTAACCAACTTTTTGATTACAATACAGTTATATTAGATTACATGTAAAACCCCAAAACAGGACGATTCTGGCTAGCATCTATTACAATATAGAAGTATAGCTGTATATTATATAAGGGGCCATGGTTGCTCAGCGGTTAGCACTGTTGCTTCACAAACAAGAAGGACCTGGGTTCGAATCCCATCTCCAGGTCCTCTGCGTGGCGTTTGCATGTTCTTTTTGTGTCTGGTGGGTTTCCTCCAGCTACTCCGGTTTCCTCGCACCATTAAATAGACATGCATGTAAGGGTTAATACTCCTGCACGTGCCCCTGAGCAAGGCAAAAGGAAAAACATAACAGGAGTTGGTTCCCAGATGCTGCAGCTTCTCCTATTCAATGGGATGGGTTAAATGCAGAGAACACATTTGGTTGTATGTATGTAATATGACATGTGAATAAAGATTCTTCTTCTACTAGTTCAATTATCATTCCTTGGTCACTGTTGCATTACGGTGAGTCTCACTCTAGAGTGATTTCATACCGCTTTCTCAGACGATGTTAAAAATGGACCAAGGTGTTAACAGTAATTCTGCAGCTGTGCACTACATTCATGCATGAATCTTTTTTGTGTGCATACATTTGCAGAGAAGAGAAGCTGTTGTGAATGAGTTTGTATTGTCTGGCTAAATACTGGCTTCATGTCAAATTGCAGTAACTGTAATCGAGATCTGATTTATATGATATTGGTATAGATCATGTTTGTCTGTCCACCAGAAATGCAGAGGTTACATCAAAACACACAGTTTTGCCTCATCACTGCCATACTTCTGCAGTCTGCTGTATATGTGCATTGTGAGCCTGATATTTTGCTTCTCTGGGGGGAAAAAGATGCTTTAGGGAAAATTCGCAAGCTCCGCCAAATGGTGGTGTAGACACACATCCATCCATAGCCAGTCATAAGCGTTGTAACCTCGTTATCATGGTAAAGACATTTTCCCCAGGGCAATGCTGTGGTTTACTTTCCTAGGCCTGCATGGGCACCAACACTTCATCTTCCTCCTGCGGGTACAATTACCTCATCGTCCAGTCTGAGCATACAGTGATTAGCACAGCAGTGCCTCATTAAAAGTCATTATTTAGATTGGATGTCCACTGACCTTCTTCATTACCCAGTTGGCTACTCCCTTTTGTTCTCTTCTTCCATGGTGTGTATGTCTCGGTGTGCGTTTGTGTCGGTGTGCTGTTTCACGCTGGGATTGTGCACTGGGATTTCCAAGAAATGCTTACATCTGGGGCATTAAGGTGTATCTCTACAGTACAGCCCTGTCACTGTAAACACTATCTAATTACAAAGGATGCTCATGAGTCTCATGGTCTTATTTATTCTAGGAAACGTGGAAGACTCTACATCAGAGGCTAGAAGAAGCTTTATTTATTTGTTATTGCGCACAGAGAGAGGTCTGTTTTACGTGTCGTGATTAGTCCCCACGTTGTGGGGGTGGACATGGACTTAGATAGAGCTCCGGGGATTAAGGTCCAATGCCCTTCCTGACACCCCTCGGTGGGTTCGAATCTGCAACATCTGGCTCATCAGTTTGTTCTCTGCATGTGACCCATCCTATTGTATAGGAGCAGTGAGCAGCTGAAGCACCAGGGGAGTTATTAGGGATTTAGGTTCTTCCTCAAGGACACTTTGACACACTTTTTGAACCTAACCTTTGAGAGATGGAGACGAAAGATACCAGGGGGGGGTGTATATATACTGACAACAGCTTTTATACTGACCAGTTTTAATGTGAAACACAGAGAGGCTGGGTGGGAGGGGGAACAAAGTTTCTTCCTGGCAACTCTGTAGAGAGGAGAGCCAAGGGAGGAGATGAGGGAGGCTTGGTGGAGTAGATTGATCAGCTTTAACCTTTCCTGCCAGCCACAGACTGTTGCGCAATCGACAATCCACTGTGCTGTCAGACTGGCAACCTGTCAACACACAAATAGACAGTCTGCCGAGCTCTCAAACGATGCTATCAAATAATTAGCAGGGTTGGACTGGAAATGAACAGTTTTGTGCCTCCGCTGTATAAGTTGGACGACAGACCAGCAGAGTTCTGTACCTTGCATCACACCATTTATTTTCAGTAATTTCATTCAAGCTGATGCCTAAGTAAATTGCCCCATTCTGAATTGCAGCCCACAGTGAATTATTTAGGGTGCTCCATGGGACACCACTTTCGGAGGCACCACTCACTCATGGCCTCCAGGAAGGAGCCCTGAACTGGCGATTTGTGAATGAATTGTCCAGATCTCATATTCACCTAAATGACTACTGTGATGTCATAAATACAGATGAACGCACCAATCTGGGAACACAATACAGGTTAATGGTAGCTTAGTGGTAGAGCACATGCTTTGAGGACTGATGAGTCAGAGAATGCGAGTTCAAACCCACCGCGGGGCATCAGAAAGGACAGCCACCCTTATTACGCCATTCCTATCCTGGGATGGACTGGTAGCCTGGCGAGTGGGTTTCTCCACCTTCTGTCCAATGGGATAGGCTCCAGCAGATCCGGAGCCAAACTTCAGGTGATAAGTGGTTAATGATGACATGACGAGACAGAATACCCAGGGCGTGGTCAGACAGCGTGATGCGAGAGAAACTTGGATTGATGGCAGCTTGTTGATTTTTGGCATACTGGAGGTACAACAAAACAATATATATTTTACAAAAAATGATGGCGTGGCGGTCGACACTGAGGCAACTACTCCAGAACTAGGTTTTCAAACTTTACTGAAGGAATCTGAAGATGATGCTTGTGTACTAAATGGGACGTCAACACTTTAACGGGAAGAAAAACGTACATACACGGTAATCAGAAAAAGACAAATCACAAGGGAATGGCGCATCTTATTTCTGTATGTGTGTGTCTGGGTGTGCATGACGGTGGATGCACTCTATCTATACACGCTATGGGATGCGAAGACACAATTTATCAACTCGGTTCACAGCGCAGACGGCTATAAACGACTCAGTCCTCCTAATTCTGTTTGCCTCGGTGAAAGCGTTCTCCGCTTTGACATATTCATACTTATCACATCCTGACACATTTACAGTGATTTAGTTTTGAGCAGGCCTGTAAACGAGCTATTAATTTTTCTCCTCGGGGCCTAGACTCGGAGAGTTTTCCTGAAGTACCGTTGCCAACCCGAAGGAGACTACGTACAGTATGCATAGAGAGGAAGGATCCAGTTAATCTTAATCGCATGTGTTCTGTGGCTCTATTTCATCTGGGTGAGGAGTTGGGTTTTGACTGAGCCCACCTGTGTATGGTACTGATAACTTTGGGTAGCAAGACCTTGAAGGTTACCCTCGTGATGTACTGCCTATATTGTTTAGCCCAGTTTGATATTATGGAACATTACCTCGGAACATAAGCAGTCCTGTAGTTTTGCCTCAGGAAGGGCGAGAGAGAGAGCGAGAGAGCGAGAGAGCGAGAGAGCGAGAGAGCGAGAGAGAGAGAGAGAGAGAGAGAGAGAGAGAGAGAGAGAGAATTAGTCATTCTCTGGCTCTTCTTTCATTG